>JANHGB010058102.1:0-37406 GCA_026283785.1 Coracopsis vasa
CTACTCCGCCGCCGGGAGCCGAGCTCCGGCCGCACGCGTGGTGCCTGCGCCGCTGCGGCCACCGCAATGGGGCCGGCGGCGAGGAGCGTCCTGCAGCCCCTGCTGGTGTTCTGCGGGCTGAGCGGCCTCTGCGCGGGGATAAGCTCCATAGACATTGACCGCCCCGGTGACGGAAGGTGCCAGCCGATAGAAATCCCCATGTGCAAGGATATAGGGTACAACATGACAAGGATGCCTAACCTGATGGGACATGAAAACCAAAGGGAAGCTGCCATTCAGCTGCACGAGTTTGCCCCCTTGGTGGAGTACGGTTGCCACAGCCATCTGAAATTTTTCCTGTGCTCCCTCTATGCCCCTATGTGCACAGAGCAGGTTTCTACGCCGATCCCCGCCTGCAGGGTGATGTGCGAGCAGGCCAGACTGAAATGCTCTCCTATTATGGAGCAGTTCAATTTCAAATGGCCAGACTCCTTAGACTGCAGCAAACTGCCCAACAAGAATGACCCCAATTACCTTTGCATGGAAGCCCCCAACAACGGGTCGGATGAGCCACCGAGAGGATCTAGCATGCTGCCACCCATGTTTCGGCCTCAGCGGCCCAGCAGTGGCCACGATCTGCAGCAGCATAAGGACAGTCTGAGCAGAACCTCCTGTGAAAATCCTGGCAAGTTCCACCATGTGGAAAAGAGTGCTTCCTGCGCACCTCTCTGCACGCCAGGGGTTGACGTCTACTGGAGCAAGGATGACAAAAAATTTGCTGTCATTTGGATTGCCATCTGGTCCATTCTGTGCTTCTTCTCCAGTGCTTTTACTGTACTCACTTTTCTGATAGATCCTCAGCGTTTCAAGTACCCTGAGAGGCCCATCATCTTCCTCTCCATGTGCTACTGCGTCTATTCAGTGGGGTACATTATTCGCCTCTTTTCAGGTGCAGAAAATATCGCCTGTGATAGGGACAGCGGCCAACTCTATGTCATCCAGGAAGGACTGGAGAGCACTGGCTGCACCATTGTATTCCTGGTTCTGTATTACTTTGGTATGGCAAGTTCCTTGTGGTGGGTAATCTTGACTTTAACTTGGTTTCTAGCAGCTGGGAAAAAATGGGGGCATGAAGCTATTGAAGCAAACAGTAGCTACTTCCATTTGGCAGCATGGGCCATTCCAGCTGTGAAGACCATCATGATCCTAGTTATGAGAAGGGTGGCTGGAGATGAGCTGACAGGGTTGTGCTATGTTGGAAGCATGGATGTGAATGCCTTGACAGGGTTTGTACTCATTCCTTTGGCTTGTTATCTAATCATTGGCACTTCTTTTATTCTCTCTGGTTTTGTGGCCCTTTTTCATATCAGGAGGGTGATGAAAACAGGTGGAGAAAATACTGACAAGTTGGAGAAACTTATGGTGAGGATTGGTGTCTTCTCAGTCTTGTATACAGTGCCTGCAACTTGTGTGATAGCTTGCTACTTTTATGAAAGACTTAATATGGATTATTGGAAAATTGTGGCAACTCAGCAGAAATGCAAGATGAACAACCAGACAAAAAATTTAGACTGCATGATGAATAACTCTATTCCAGCAGTAGAAATCTTTATGGTCAAGATTTTTATGTTGTTAGTGGTGGGCATTACTAGCGGGATGTGGATCTGGACTTCCAAGACCCTTCAGTCCTGGCAAAATGTTTGTAGTCGAAGATTAAAGAAGAGGAGCAGGAGAAAACCTGCGAGTGTTATCACAAGTAGCGGCATCTACAAAAAACCTCAACATCCACAGAAAACTCACCTTGCAAAATATGAATCGACATTACAACCACCCACTTGTGTGTGACCAGGTTTTAGAAAAGACTTTATCTCACCTGACAGACTTACAAATGCCCACAGTAGCAGTCAGAAATTAAGCAAGTAAATGGTGCTTTTTTTTTTTTTTCTCTCTCAGAACAGTTTAATATCTCAAGGCAAAAAATGTATCACGCTGAATTCAGGACCTGGTGAGAAGCTGAAGGTAAATGTACTCATGGAAAGGTTTTCAGTGAAAGGAATATTGTGTATTAAACCAGTCTCTTCTGTTACTAATCTGTAGTTAAGTACTTCATCCAGCCCTCAGATTTATTTAAAAGAGATAAAAACACCCTCTTTAACTTTTTCATGTAGCTGAGCTGGATTTCCTTCAGTTTTCTGAATAACAAGCTATAGTCGAGTTTTCTGGAGCAATGATTTGATTTTGAAAGTGCCCAGTGAGCATTGTCTCTGCAGGGAAACTAAAGTCCCGAATAGGCCTGTCCTCGATGAGTGCACTATCCGGGAGAGCAACTCTCTGCTAACTTAAAAAGAGAAAGAGAGAAATCCTTTACAGCTCATCTCAGCCTAGTGGGTTTGGAGTGCCTAAAAATAGGTTCAATCTATAATGCTCACCAATATTCTTTCACTAAAAGAGAAACTTCCTGCACCAGACACAAACTTTGTGAATAAGAATAATGTGCAATACATTTTTTTTCTTACCATGACATGAAAAGAGAAACAAGTATTTTGCTGTACATAAAGACAACAAAAGAAATCTCTTAACAAAAGAACTAAGAGGTCTAGTCCTCAGAAACCCTTTAGTGTTACATTTTGTGGCTTTTTAATGGAAATCAAGCCAATGTTATACACGTTGGGACTGATTTGTGCAAAAAAAAAAAGGGGGGGATCAATTCAAAGAGACCCAAAGGGCTTATTGACTCTTTCTATTGTTAAACAAATTCTCACTATGAATAGATCAAGAAGCACTAGATTCTGCAAAGGGAAGCTTTTTATAGAGTGATGCTCTTTACTGTGCTGGAGTGCACAGTGTGTGCTGTATATATTTGTAATATACAATTATTTTTCATGCTCCACTATTTTATTAAAAATAAAATATGTTCTTTAGTTTGATAATTTTGTGTGTTACAAACTTTCTCCGATGTGCTATGTGGTTAATAAACTTGTTTTCTCAATAACTTCCTACAAGCACACATTGAATATAATACTTGTTGTTATACTTGCTTGCAAGTATAAGCAGATAGAACAAGAATTTCCTCCAAAGATATTGCAAGTTGGAATTAAACAAATGGGATTTTGAAGATGCGTCTTTCTGTGAGCCCCTGCAACTGAGAAAACTGAATGGGAAGAAGCTTTAGTGATGTAAAAAAGCTGCAGAGATGGAGAGTAGTACCGTGTTTACAGAGCGCTGAGATTACAGCAGTGACCCTCGGTTAACACCCCTTTCAGATTTGCATGGGGTATGTTCAGCATGTTAAAGATAGCCGGCTCACTTCAACACAGTGTGAATGCGACTCAGCCTCAACTCTTCAGGGATTTTTCATCTACCACTACTGAAAGTATCAGTGTTATTTGGGAAAAGACTTAGGGAAGATTGGGAGAAATAAGAGGGGAAATAAACCCACACTATTTGAATACTGCTTTTGGAAAGCTAGCTGTTAAAACTATATATGCATTTTCAAAAAGTGTAGACTGGAGCATGATTTTGAAGGAACCTGAAGTTTTCCATGCAGTTGACTGACAGGCAGTGTGATCACCTGGGGAGATAGTAACATAACCTCACTTTCTCACATAGGCTGTTCTAGAAAACCCTTTATCAGGTGTCTCATCACAGAAAGAAGAGAGGTCTTAATGGACTTTGGTGGAGTGAGGATCCCTGTGACAGTCATCTTGTGTCTAGGAACTCTGTAACAAAAGGATCCTTTTTAGTGGTCTGGTTTTTCAGTTTATCTATGCAAGTGTGACAGATAGATGTTTGTCTTCTTGTAGGCTTTTTAAATGTTTCTAGCAACAACTAGGAACTTGAATGACAAAAATTAGGTTGCAGATATTATTAATCTTTGCCTAAATTGCATATGTGCAAAGCAGCTTTCAATGTAAAATTTATCTTTTGAGGGAAGAGGAGATATATTTTTCCTCCTTTATGCCTATGTGCACTGTTTGATACACAGCTTTTAGATGCCCTGGAAGTTAATCCTGTCAGAAGACACCCTGCTGGAGCCAAAGTAGGACATTCCACTAACCAAAACCACTCCTGAAACTACTGAATTAATGCCTCTCCATCTGTGTATGTTCTAGTTGAGATCAATTATATTAGATCTGAGAAATATAGTTTTAAAATCACCTGTGTATTGCAAATTGCTACAGGAATCCTTCAAGTATGTGTTTGTTATGGTGCGTGTCACCTTTTCAGTAACCTACCTGACTCACACCAATTTCATCTCTGATATAAATGTTAGTGCTGGTTTTACCAGTGACGAGATTTGTTTAGAAAATGGTTTCAGGCTTCACTCCAAAATACATTAGCCACTGAAATAAACAGCTCACTATTTTTGTAGACTATAGACAATTATTTGCTTTCGTTGTTGATCATGTATTTTTACAGTCTGCTACTAGGAGTCTGGAAGAGGCAAAAAATGAAGAAAGATGTTCAGCAGTGACTGAATTCCTGCTGCCTTTCTGAATTTAATCAGTTGTCAGCTTAGGCCCTTCAGTGTCACCAGAGCAGAACTTCAAGTTCTTCTATGAAAATGCCAAATATGAATGCTTGGCTAGTTGTATCATGTTACAAATAGATTCTCGCTGAACTGTAAACTAAGTATTTAGATTTTATTTCAGCTTTGCAGTTATTCAGTTATTTTGTTTTATTTTACTGGTAAGCAAACTAGATTCCTCAAGTATATAATGATGCTGATTTCATTACATCAGATCTAATGTACTGTAGATGCAGCCAAGTATAATGATTGTCTTCAATGACATCTTAAGAGTGAATTATTTTAGAAATCGTACTTCTTGCTGTCCCATAACTCCAAACAGCCTTAACAGTTTAATACTGAAGTTGCTACTTAAGGAATTGAAAGCTTACAACTGTTAATGGAAAGTGATATACTTGTTTTCACAACATTTCAGTGATTGAATATAGCATTATTAATAATTTAACAGAGAATTTTATTCTTATCTTAGAAGGCTGCATATTAGTAAAATGATAATGACAAAAAAAAAAGAACTCTAGGAAAATATCACAAAAAATATTCTATATTAAACTTATTTACTTGTCATAGTAATTTTATATGTTAGTAAAATCATGTTCGTGTTTGTTGAATTTTATTGGATTTTTCTCTTAGTACTATCAAGGCCTGTTGGGTATTTGCTTATCAGCAGACTTTTAAGAAAAGTGTCTCCGTGTAGATGTGTTAACAGTGCAGTCACTCCATTGCAAACTTGTTGAGGAAGGAATATGAGTCCAAATGTCCTTCTGGAAAGGAAGTTTCATCACAGTCCAGTGGCATTTATCAGATAAAAATAGCTCAAAAAAATTCATTCTGTTAGTGTATAGATACACTGTAAATCAAGAATCAGACATTTGCCAGAGGCCTGTGTACAAGTGCTCTGTTCTCTTTGGTCAGAGCTGTAGATGACCCCATGTAGGTTCTGAGGATGCAGACTGTGTCTCAGCATTAAGTACAGTGCAAGCACCATGGTTGAAAGGATGTGAAGAGCTCTATCAAGAAATGTTCAGATCTCTTATCAGATTTCCCCCAAAATTGCATTTCATATGTATGTTATTAAAAAGCTATTTTTCACATATGGCTGTCGTCCCATGGCTTCAAACTCTATGAAAAGCCCAGTAACAACAACGTCTGTAATATACACTTCTCTTATTCTAACACTTGAAATCCATGGCTTCAAGGGGATAGTTCTGTAATGATGGGATATTATGTGCTCAGGTGGTCTTTTGATGACAGGTGGTCTCCAAAAACAGATGGTCTCAAAAGAGGAACTTTAGTGCATTTTAGTTTAAAACATTTACACATTTCTTTAAAAAAATTTGAAATGTTATCCTTGTGTAATGTTCTTAAGTATTTTAGACAGAGTAGCCGAGTTATTAACACTGACAGATGATAAATCAGGGCATCCTTTAAAAGGTGGGTGATGGTGATTATGTGGTCTTGGAGCTTGCTTTGATCAGAAGTGACAGGCCTGTAAGGTCTATGCCACTCAATCCCCCCTGAAGGGAGATCAGCACCTGTTTGCACTTTGAGGCTCCTGTACCTCCCACTGCCTTCCAGCACTATTTCATCTTTTCTAACACACTTGATGTTGATTAGCTATAAGCAAAGTCATTATTCATTTACAAAACACTCCTTGACGGAGCTTACTCAAAACTGTGTTTCAGTAGCAGTGTTTGTGCTGTTACAGTTAAGGTTGTATCAATATTCCCATAACAAAAGTTTTATTTTCAGTGAGCTGCAAGTTAAATTAGCCTGGGTGCTCATATGAACCTATTTTTAGGGTTTTTTGTCCAAACAGTAGTATGTATTGCCCATGAATCTGTTCTACTTGAGCTTTCTGTATCTTTACTTGTGTATCTAGAAGAGACATATGATCAGATTTGAGAAACAAAAGAGGTCCTGGTTTGTAAGGTCAGATTTTAGCTTTAATAAGTACTGTTCCAAATAGGTTTTTCTTACGTGTGAAATGCAATGGATATTTCTACAAAATAGCACAAAGCAAGTCCTTGACTTCACCAAGGGCCATATGGCAGATCACATAAGCAAATCTCTACAGATTGTTTAATGTTATCTATGGAGGATTTTGGTATGGACTTGCCAATCTAGATGCAAATACATGCTGCAGTCAGCAGTGTCTCATTAGTTAATTCTGGTGTGTCTGAGAACAGATGTGATTTGTGCCTGTCTGGTTTGGGAGCCCAATTCTGCTTTTCCTGTAGTAACAAAGTTAAAGCTTGGGGGAGCTGGACATCAAAGGCTGGACTGAGTGATCATTGTGTATATCTGTAGGGAATTGTTTAAAAAGGAATTCCTTTTATTTGTTGTCACTAGTTTCTTCCTTCTATTCTTCAAGATCTCTTCACAGATCTGCTCCACTGAAATCAATGGGTGTCCAGCTAATTTCAGCATATGCTTTGAATTGGACTTCCTATCCCAAGGAAAGCATGTGCTACAGGAAAAGTCATTATTTTGACTCTTTTTTTCCCCACATCAGAGCATTATTTTGCAAGTCCTGATAGGACATAAATTCATTATGTAGAAAAAAATAAATCAGTGAGGGAAATGATTTCAATTATATTTTTCAAAATGTGAGACTGTGTTAGAATGCACAATGAATAGTGTGTTGCAAAGCCAAGTGTCATTTCAAAATGGATGTTGATCATGTTGGGATGGAGTGGAAGTTTTGTATTTATTTATTTAACATGGGCTTTTTGAGAACACTGCACTTCTATTTATTGCAGAATGCTCAATATTAATAAATCTGGATTTCCTTCTGGCAGGATACCCTATCAAGCATTCTTCACTCACTTTATATCTCTGTTCATGAGCCTGCCTTTTACTAGGAGGCTTAGACCTATGTTATCCATGGCAGCTAACGATGAGCAGCAACATTTTGAGTTGAGCCCACAATGTGCTCCTTATTTCCTGCTTTCTTCACTGATCAGCACTTCTGTTCCCCTTCCCCTCTCTTCCACTGCTGATCAGTCTTTCATCATCTGCATGTGACTTGCTTCTCTTACCCTCCTCTCAAGTGATCCCATCCTTTTAGTCTCTAATCTGCCCACACACAGCTTTCTGTGGTACTGGCCAGTAGCTACGACTGCTTTGAGGTTTTTTTGTTTGACATAAACGAAAAGATATTTCAAAACTTATGTTTTATCTTTCTTTTTGGGTAAGGACTGTGGTAAGAAATAGAGGTTCAAAGTTCTGAGCTACCAAAGGTGCACATGAACACAGGCAACTGTTGAGAAGAGACTGCTAGCTCTGAGCAGGTGCCTGAGACTTCAAAATACACTTTGTGGAAGACAAGCATTGTTTGGTTCTGTCTTGTATATTTGTTATTTTATATTTCCTTTATCTGAGACTAATATCTTTGTGAAATAATAAACAGCAAAGGGAGAAAGAACATTTGATCAATTGATAAAACGGGAAAAAAAACCACCTTGCACTCAAAAGCTTTTAGCCTGAGGAGAGGTTTGTATGCCTCAAAGCTTGCAAGTTTTTCCCAGTTATACCCAGCTGGTCTAATAGAAACATTCTGTCTGCCTTCAGCCCATCTTTCTCATATCCTTAGTTCCTCACAGCTATAGCAATGCTGCCCTTACAACTGCATTACGAATAGCATCCATGAGACTGATTTTGACCTTCATGGCTCTTTAAACAGATTTAAAAACTGACCTATGATCCCTACAGTAATTTGATAACATTAGAAGTCATGATATTGAAATCTGAACCTTTGATATTCTTTCAGTTAGTCCATTTTTCTTCTTTTTAAGATTTTAGTGAATCTGGTAAAAAATATTTCAATTTCATATTGTCATTATTTTGTCTTGTAAATGGATTTTTCAAGAAAGGGTGAATTTCTATTGAGGTTTTAGGCTTTTTAATTACTGTAGGTGTTGGGCTTTTTTTTTTTTTAATCCTGTCATCTTTTTTTCTTTTTAAAATTAGATAAAAGAACCTTTTTTGTTCTTTGGGATACTGATTTTAGTAATGAGATATGACAGTTTCCCTAGACTTCTCATCCTTTTGCTACACTCTCAATGCAGCCTTTTAGTTTCTTCAATAAGCCTTTCTTGTTTGACATAAGACGTGTTGGTAACATTTTCATAAGTTATTCATAGACACTTAGTAGAGAATAAAACCCAAGTTACATGTCTACATGTGATTTTTATGCTAACTTAACTTGATCAATTTAAAACCAGATTAAAAAAAGTATTTCATTAGATTGATGCAATTCCCAGTGTAGGCATGGGGATAACTGTAAAGGTAGTTTTAAGGACAGAGCACCGTACCATGTAGCATGTAGAGTAAATTTGAGCTGTAGGGTTTGGAAGATCAAGTCTCACTTTAGATGTTTTGCAGATATTTTTTTTGGGAGGGGTGGGTTAGTGATTTCCCTCTTATTCTTTTTGTCTGTTGAAGCATAATGTGAGTACCATACGCTCTCAATGCAATAGTACCATTCTGCTAACTAACTGATGTATGTTTTTGAAACAAATTCCAGTGCGGTGATAGGGGAAGGTTTGAAGAATAATCCAATTCAGAACTCAGGCCATTACTGGTTTTGTTACTGGTTTTGTTAATTAACTTATCTGGGGCAACAGGTTCTCCTGCATGGTGCTTTCAAATTTCCACCCTTAGAGCCCACATAGTTTGATCTGTGAAGGGCTGTATTATGCAGCTCTTTGATCAGTTTTGAAAACTACTCAAAGCCCTTCATTTGCAGGATATGATAAAACCAACATTTTAAAGGCAGAAAAAGGTATGTTCTCTACTCCTTATTTTTTAATATCCAAATTTGGCTTCAGATGAGCTGTTGATGGTTAGTGACCTCTGAACAAGGTACTTAATAAGCCAGCTTCTGCTTTTATTAGGTAGTACAGGAAACACCAATGAGACTGGGGTATTGCTGCATTTAGAGTGAAGTGGAGATCAGCATAATGACTGAACAGGGTCCAACTGTTTGTTTATTTCAGCCCTAGATAAGCAGAAGCCGCCCTCTTCTGTGTGTGTTGGAAATATTATGAAATGGAACAGTTGTGAGTTTGCCTTACCCTCTTCCAACTGCCATCATCCACAGGGTTGCAAGGCATGATACAACACCAAAGCAGAATCACAGCCAGAGTAAGTGCTCAGTGGATCATACACTCTCTGATAAAAAAGCAGATTCCATTTATCTATAAATATTATGTGTTTCCTAGAAAAGCAAAATTCTGAGAGCAGCAATTCAGAAGTTATTTTGAGAACTCAAGCTTCTGTTTCCATTGTACAAAATCTGCACTCAAATCTCTGCCTGCTGAAACTCCCATGTATCTATGAAGCCCAGAAAGCAAACTAGTGGTTTTCTTTTTAACTTGGGAACCATAAGGCTCAAAAGGGCTGAAAGTGTCAGTGACCTTTCTGTGAAACTTGCTGAAGTGTTGGGACACAGTTTGCAGCTTTCATCTCTGCACTGCAGCTGTGCAGATTGGAGATCTCCATTGTGCAATGTGGACATGCCCAGACTCACTGTAATGCCAGTCAGGAGCATAGCTCAGGTCCTGTCGTTTCCCATCCTGTGGTGAATCCTATGGTACCTAAGCCACAGTCTATGTCCATGGAAGAATTCCTGTTTCCAGATTGAAGAGGACCAGGACTTCTTTTTTTTCCCCTTTTTCACTTACAGTAGCAGTGGATGTTTAAAATATCAACAATGGCAGTGACAGGTTTTGGTTTTGTGTATGCTTTTGTGCTAGTTTGAAGTAATTTTGAGATATAAGCTGTTTCAGTTTGGCAACCCTTGTTGATGTCCCTTTCCTGCAAGTAATCTCCATTTGACTGCATGTTCCCACCTTCTTGTGTTAATGATCACTGTTCAGCTGGGTATTTACAGCATCAAAGAGCTGCTGTTTGAAATGCAACCTTAAGCAAACTATCCTTGTCTCCAGCAGAACTCAAAATGCAGGAGACTGATGTTCTGGTTCCTTGTTTGATGTGTTTAACACAACAGACATATCTACAACTTGGCATTTAAAAACATCAACAAAAACAAACAAGTTGGTTTCATCTGCATAACAAAAAGTTTCTTGGACTTGCAGGGAGGTTCCTTTGAAATGCACAATTGTTTCTGTCACTGATGGGAAAGGGATCTGGCCAGTAAGGGGCACAGCCATTTCAGTGAGCCAGATCTATACCTGCCTCATGTTAGGGCATTTAAAACCAAACCAAACAAAAAACTGCAGGGGCCATGATATATTTTTCTTGAAGTTGTCTTTTTAAAGCACTGATCCAAGGCAAGCTTTGCAACTGATTTTAACAAGTATAGAATCAGTTTGTGACTGATTAGAATGCTACAATTTGTAACACGGTTCCAGTAACAACCTCAGGTCACTCCAGTGAGTGATTCCTGACTTGGTTTTACATTATATCTGTTCAAAACCATACAGTACTCAAATAGCTGTAGTCTGTGAGTAGTTCAGTAAATGTGTGCGACAAAATATCCTTTTCTATCATCGCAATCTGACCATACGTAAAACTCTCACTATGAGAATATTGAGTATGTTGATATTTCACATCAGTGAATCATATTTCAAGGCTGGTTTATCTTTTGGATTTGTACTTTAAACGTACAAGCAGCACTTCAGGAAACTATGTGGTGAGTTTTTTCTTTTTTATTTTTACAAAGGCCTCCCTAAATTATCTCCTCTTTATTCTGGTTATTTGCAGAAGTAGTTTCTGAAAACAAGAAAACTAATTAGCAAAGCAAATTCCCAAGTTATTGAGACCTGTTCATGTTAGGAAAGGAATGGCTGGTTTCCATTTCTTTTCTGTGTTTCCCATGGGATGAGTGACACATGACTAATGTGTTACTGGTATATCTTAGACCTCTGATGAAAAATAAATGCTAGTACAGTAAAAATGACAGTAAAGTAATCCCTTTAAGTATACTATGGCACTCTGTGGTGCTGTTGAGTAGGGCCCAGAACCATGTGGCAGTAACCACAATAATTGCTCAGAATTTTATAAATTTGAATATGCTATCTTAGATCTTTATATGGCTTCAGTTAATGTAATATCTGATTACTTCAAACTAGCATTTGTTCATCTAAATATTAACACCAAAGCTACATCATCCTATTACAGATAGTGAACTGAAAAGCAACCAAGTGTGGACAAATCGTTCCCAGGTAGTAAGGCAGGAACAGGTTAGAGGAAAGGCACAGCTGAATGGCTGCAGGCACTGTGAGACAGCTGACTCACACAGGGATGGAGGGAGAAATCACCCCGAGTCAGCTGAGCTGGGAGCCCCAGTTTTTAGATACAGCATCAACAATATCTTACATCTGCATGGAGCAGTGGTTCCCACAGGTGCTATGGAAGATGTGCTTTGGGATCACAGCAGGAGCAGAGTGTCACTGTCTTTCAGGAACAAGTTAGAGCTGACTGATGATATCTAGCCAGTGTGCTCCCAGTCCCAGAGAATTCATAAAGCAAACCACTAGACTTGTTGTCTCTCATGGGGCAGGCTGATATCTTGGCCAGGCTCCCATATCCTCCTGGATTCCTGTGGGTAATGGGGAACCAGCTTTTTTGTATAAGGGCAAGACTGATATCTTGCCTCAGTGCTGGCTCTTTCATCTTCATAAACTCAGTGAGAACAAAACCTTGAATTACCAGTTTTAAAAGTAGGAGTGAAGCTAAGGCAGAGCAAGAGGAGGCGTATGGCTTTTGAAGGGGAGTTTGAATTGTAGAAGTTTGGAAGAGAGTGGAGCTCAGTCTACGTAAGATACGTGAACGCTGGGTGACTTACTGAATTCTCATTGTTTTATAAAATCAAAAACCTTATTGGGTGTCTAAAATTCTATCTTCTTATTTTATAAATGTTCAGAAAATGAGGTTCTATGATGAGGTTCTGGGAATAATCAGAACTTCCTAACATGGGCAGTAAAGATAGCAGATAGCTTTTCCTGTGACAATATGATTGTAACATATTACACTAGCATCTCCAGTCTGGTACTTCATGAAGTAGTTGCACCTCAGCTTTGGATGTTCCAATATAACTATTTATTATTGATGATTTATTCTGCTAGTGTATAGTTACTGTATAGTCAAGAGATTCCTCATTGCAGTCACAATTTTTGCTGGAGAAGTTTCATTCATCTGCCAAAATCTAGCATTTGCACAGGTTATCTCAGAAGATAATCTCCATCAGGAATTTAAGACTTAGTTTTCATTAGTTCATTTTGTATGTATGACGGTACTGAGTTCAGAACTGCAAAAAGACAGGCAAAGTATCCCTCTTTCCCTTTGGAAAACTGAAGCTTGAGGAACATTTCTGAGAAAGAGTGTGAATTACAAGGTGTAGGATTATTTGCAAGCATTCTCTGGAATTTTCACAAAAGAAGTGGTGAAAACCAGAGATGATCACCACTGCATGAAGAAGACATCTTGTTTTCAGAGCCATTTCACAGGCAGTGAAGATAGCAGCTGAGATCTGCTGCCATAGAGTCCATGCTCTGTCCAGCCTCTAAAAGTTAGGTAACTGTAAGAGAGATTTGAGGCAGCTGGTCCCATGAGCACTGTGAATCATTCTTGTCAAGAGAAGAATAAATTATAAGACAAGTTTACAAAATCCTGTTCTAGCTCTTATTCTCCAAATAGGAATCTTCAAAACATGCTGGAAATGATGTGACCACATTGTATTTTACTGCGGTGCCTGTAAAACTGCTGTAGGTTGAGGGTTTTTTTAAACTGAGTTCTCTTTGTTCATGCTCCTGGCACAGGCTGGGGTTGGTGGCTATGCTTTGGGAGTGCCTGTGCCAATCAGAAACAGTGCTGATGCAATTACTGGAAAAGCATCTTTTCCTGTCAGTTAGGAATTTTGTCAGTGAGGAAAAGGAAAAAATGGCCTATGTTTCTATTTTTTCCCTTTAAGCTGCTCCACCTGTTAATTAAGCCACACGCCCTCAGTAAGCACAGTATGGACAAGAAAGACTGGCCTCAGTAATCTTAATAACTGCAAAAACCAGTATGTCTATTGCACTTGGGCTTTAGCAGATGAACATTCAGGGGCACAGGAAATGCAGAACACCTAGAGAAAGCTCAACTCATATATAGGAGGAATGAATAAATAAAAGGGCTTTATCTCCAGTGATTTACCAGTTATCATTGTGGTTTGAATTACATAAGGGTAGGAGGGGAGCAATGCCCCTTTCCACCCATCAGTCTCCACCCATGGCAGCATGGTGCTCATGGAACGTTAGGCATGGGAGATAATTAAAAGCATTGTAGTAACTGTATAGAATGTGTCACCATTGCCTGAAGCTTCACCATCATCTCAATTCACACCCTACCCCTTTCTTTTTTTGCTCCACCCAAGCTTTGGTTTGCTTCACCCACTCATGACTTTTGCACTATCTTTCCATGCTGCTGCAACAGCCTCCCACTTTCTGTTGCCTTTCCTCCAGAATAACAACTGGTCTGTTCATCATTGTGCAGCTGTATACATAACGACTGAATTCATTGAGTTATCAAACAAATCAGTATCAGCCACAATCAATATTCTTATCTATTAACAACTCACCATAATATGCATGCAGGTAGGATAAAAGCCGGGCTGAAAATACATCATGCAAGTTGAGCAAAATCAAAGAAATAGGCATGTTATTAGTGAGGAAACACGAATCTCAGCTAGTCTGTCTCCTGTGATGAGTTGATGTTCATGCCAACCCTTTTACAGAGAGCAAGGTAGATGTGACTGGTTTATGACATATCCACATCATGCCCAGAATAATATGTAACTTGAAGCCATTGAAATCGATTCCCGTGGAAGCAGCATTTGTTCAGTAATGCTTCACTGATGTGCCTTTTCTTTTCCCAGTATATTGTGCCTTACAAACAAACAGGTTAAAAAAAAAGGAGAATGCCACATAAGACACAAAGGCTCAATTCCTAGCTCAGCTAGGACCCCAACTGCTAAAGGCTTCCTCTGGTGACCTACAGGCTTCAAGACAGCAACGCCAGTTTTAGGTGGGCAGTATAATTTCTCAGAAGTGAGTGCAGATTTCTACTTCAATTAGCCAGTTTTTGAGATGAAATGCATCAGCTTGAGTAAAAAGGCAAATCAGATCTTCACAAAGCTTTTGTCAGTAATGGACCATACAGAATGATCATACATTTTCAGGCTGACAGGACCGATTCTGTTCTTTCTGATAGCAATATTATTGAGAAGTTATCCCATCAGCTTCAGCAAGGCACATAGATGCATTCTATGGTAGCTGAGAAAGTACTCTTATACACTATGTATATGCCTTTTCTCTTAGTTTCTTTTCCTAGTTAGATTCTGTTGGAAAACAGGCATTGTTTTCCATTGGTGAGCTCTGAAACTAAAATGAAATGAGCTCAGTAAGCGTATGAAGATACCGTAGCTTAGGAGTGAATCTGGAGGTAGGTATTTCTCTAGATAACTGTAAGGGACAGAAAGGATGTTTTCCATTTTTATGTATAATTTGACTACTTTTTGTCCTCAGGGGTAATCAAAACTCACTGGAAAAAAAACACATTATTGGATTGTTATTATTTTTTAATAGGGGCTGTTCTGACTATTTTAAACCCTTGAGTATTAAATGTTGTTGTTTTGCTAATGTGGGGAAGGGATAGCTCTTACAAAAGAAATTCCCTTTCTATCCAAACTAAAATCTCATCACATCTTTCTGGCAACAATTAAAGCTCTGCAAATACTGTCATCCTCAGAGCATACGAAGTGAATTCTATTTTTTACCATTTTTTTTCCCCCTTCTTTCTAGTCCATGATAATTAAGCTCTATGGAAAGTCCAAAATTTCTTTTTGCATGGTGATTCTAAACCTCCTTTTCTATCTTTCTCTGAAGCACTGGAGGTTGGCCACAGCTTGAGGGTGGATTTGGCAAGTGGTATTAAACTCTTACAAATTCCTGGCTGATGAGTCTTGCTCACACACCCAGAGTTAGGCTGATTGCCTGATTTGGGGTCAGGAAAGAAGGAATTTTCTCTCGGGTCAGACTGGCAGAGATCATTGACTTCTTTAGACTGCTTTTTGTTTGTTGGTTTGGGTTTTTTTCTTCTGCAATGTGCAATACATGCTTGTAGAGTAATTGAACAAATACAGTGCTTAGCAGAAGCATAAATCACTGGTAATGTACTTCATCTTTTCTGCCCCATTCCTCATAGTAATTATTACTGTGGCCTTCAGCCTTTTACTTCAGGTCTAAACTTCTCTATGTGATGGTGGGAAGTGTCTGCGAAAGGTTGGGAGCAGCAATTTTGTGGACCCTTCTGGATGAGCATCTATTGCACAATTATCTCTAACTGAGGGGTCCTGGGTTTCATGATTCAGATGCTCTTTTCCAACAAAAAGCTCCTATGAGAAAGAAAAAAACTGTTTGAGACAAACAATGATATTTTTATTGCTATGAAACCAAACAATTGATCTGCTTATCTTTGGATATTATATCTGCAAAATACCAAAATAGTGGTATTTTGCAGATATAATATGTTGGGCTTAAACTCAGATGATGCAGAATTTTGTAGAGGGCAGGGAGATTCTGGGTTAGTACTAAGTTCTGTCCTACAGTAGAAATCTTCAGAATTGCATGCTTTCTGATATCTGTAAGCATGGCAATATCTGTTTCTGCAGACAACTAGTTCCCAGTGAGAATGACTAATTCCATGTCACTCCTACTGAGGTTCCTGCGTGACACAACAGAATCAACAGGTGATTCAGCCTGTATAAGGATCTAGAAACCTCTAGGCTCTCTGTCCTTTGATTCAATTACTAGACCTCAGTGAAAGTAAGGACACGAGTATGAAGGCTGTTGTTGGTACCACAAAAATGCAAATTAAATATGCAGATCACCTAGTTACAGATGCAGGCAGGTCACTGAGTTGGTAATTGCCCCAATTACAAACTCAGACGCAAGCATGTGGAAATGCAAGAAGAATGTGTATTTCTTTTCTTTGAGCAATATGAACTCTGGGTACAACCCTACAGATACCCAAAGTCCTGGTGAAGCCTTTGGCACATCTTCTGGTCTCCATGAGGTTTCTTTTCTGCATCTGCAGTTCTACAGATCATTTACCACACAGAATTTATGTGCTGAAAAGTGCATTTTCTGGATCTTGAAGAATGAACATTGACCTCATTCTCTATGTCACGTACTTCCTTCTATTCACTTTCTGTACCAAAAATTCCTTTTTGGCTTTGGTGGATTAAAAGAGCAGTATCTCTTCATCATTCTTAATAAGGAATAATAAAAATACTCAACATCATCTATGTTCTATTCTAAGAAGCTGAGTACTTCACATAAGTATTTGTTCAACAAGATTTTTCTAGCAGTTCACTTTTTGTTGGGTTTATCCACATTAAAATATTATCTGCCAGGTGATTTCTCAATCCTTGTAGTGTTATGTAGTCCACATAAATAATATTGGCTTTCAACCATATTAAAAAGAAGAAAAGGTGAAGTGGTAACCAAGGCACATTGAGCTCATTCAAAGCTTCATTGATTTTGTAGGAGATTCCCCAGTTTTCATCACCTGAACATTTCACTCCACAATATTTAAGTGAATATTTTGTGTGGTTTATATTAAAAGTAGACACTCACAAATTGCACAGAATCTTCTGCTTTTTTTCTGGCTCATTGGTTTCCACGGTAAATGTACCAGTTGCACAGTTAAATAATGCTTTTTTGACTGCTAGTCCTCCACATTCATCTTGGACTGGGAGAGCGGGATTCTCTCCAGTCAGTACTTCATCACTGTAATTAAAGTCTCATATGCAAGATTATACCTTTAGTAATACTCCTCCATTACATTGATTTCATCAACGCTTGAAAGGTTCTTTTGCAATTAATGATTTTTCACAAGTATAAACAATTGTCCTGTGATGGACAGAAGGATGACAACTGACATTACTAAGGGTGGCCAAAACAGAAATGATGGCCTAACTGATTTAATTTCTTTAACTGGAATATTGATTTCATTCTGTTGTCTTTTTATTTATTTTGGTTTTTTTAACCAGGATGCTATTTTTTGTTTTGGCTTTGGGTTGTTTTGGTTTTTTTGGCTCTTACGAAGGAAACTCCCACCCTATCCAAATTAAAATCTCAACACTGCTTTCTGACAACAGTTTGCCAATAAACTTTGATGCTTCCTTTCCTTTTGTCATCCTCACCAACATTGGATGTACAACCTGAACTCTGGTTTTGCCTTGTTTTTGTTCGCTGTAGATCATCATATCCAAGCTGTATGGAAAGGCTTAATTTTCTGCTTGCAAACACATCTAAAATCCTTCTTTTCTTCCTATATATATGGGTGAAATGCAGGTACCACATATTGTATGTTAGTGTGTACAATGTATTTCTGCCCATACCAATGAATTCCATCTTATCTCAATTTTATCATCAACACGTTACTACAGAGATTATCTTCCTGATATCTTGGTTGGATTGTGTTGTGGCATGATCTGCTTGTAGCTTGCCTTTACAAGATGCCCCTTCTCCACCACTTCAAATATTTACAAGGCTGTTTGTGGATTTCATTAGCTAACGTCTTTCACACACTACCTGTGTCATATCCACAACTACTCCTTTTGATGTCACCTTTATCACTTAATTATTATTTTTCAGTTAAGCCCCTTTGCTTTTTTTGTATTACCTTTGTGTACAGGTGGAACATCTGTTAAACATCTCCTAAGTAATTGCATTGTAATCCCTGTAATACCTTTTAAGATGTCTACTCTGCTGTGATGTCTATGCAAAAATAGCGTTGGTTAAACATCTGGTGTAATATAATTGCTTCTTGTTGTGCTTACTGGTATCAATGGCCAGGTTGCATGTGTTTTTCCTGGGTAGAACCCCAAGTTCTTTTGTATGTTTTAGGGCATTGAAAAGTGGATTCTGATCCATCACCAAGGCTCTCTAGCATAACTGCAGTGAAAATAATACATGATTACAATTATTTTGGGTAATTGTGTGACAACTGGCATTGTGTTTTGTAAGCTGGCTAATCAAATGTTCTGCTTCAGGATATCAGCTGATTGCCTCTTTGGTTGGGAAAGAATTATTGTAACACTTGTAACTAAGCCTCGCAAAACCAGTCAGGTGCATCCTTTCCTTTTTGCCTCCCTCTAAAGTATTTGTTGTGTTTCTGAGTCATAATCACACTCCATCACATTAAA
Organism: Coracopsis vasa; assembly: GCA_026283785.1. Lineage (NCBI taxonomy): Eukaryota > Metazoa > Chordata > Aves > Psittaciformes > Psittacidae > Coracopsis > Coracopsis vasa. The sequence continues at coordinate 18,723 of JANHGB010058102.1, forward strand.
CGCTTTTTCACAAGTGACAGCCTGTAATAATAGCTCTTCCCCTGTTGTCCCAACCAGGGCCCCATTCAGATCTGTTTTAAAAACACTTTGAAAATCCCACCCTTTGTTACTTTACTTTAATCCTGTTCATCTTATGGTAACAAACCCTTAGATATGATTCAAGTATAAACTATGAAAATGTGTAAAAATGCTCACAGCTGCATGAGTCTTAAGGTTTTGTTCCCTCTTGATTAAATATTTGGGGTTTTTGCTTAGCATTCATTAATGCCAAAAGAGCCTTTGATCTTTCTTCCACGAGGGCATGGAATCTGCCTCTTGTTAGCCAGTACCAAGGCTAAACAGGTACTGAATTACTTTTGATTACACAGCTCAACCTCTTTAACAAAAGAAGGATATTTTGTTTACTTATCTATATCTGTAATAAGTCAGGTGCATCAGAAGCTTATGGAGAGACTGTACAATGAAAGCCTTCACCGACCTAATCAAAATTGGATGCCATTTTGGTTTCCGAAGTATAAACTTTTTACAGAGCAAGGTCAGTAGAGCCTCTTAAGGTGGAAGGCTAAGCATTCTGAATAAGGAGGTCCCAGAGTCAAGGGAGAGCCACTGATTTATGACAAGCATAAAAACAATTCAAGAAAGCTACTAATAGGAAGTTTTTCCTGCCTTTGTGGAGCCACAGGTGTGAGCTGGAAGGCTCTGAGTCAAGCTCTATTGAAACAAGCTCTTTCTCAAGTGCTATAGATAGGAAATGCCTCTTTTTAATGGCTGGTTTAATAAGAGAAGAGGAAAAATAGAGGAAAGAGCAGTAAAATATAGAAATGGAACAGGAAAGAAAGGAGAGTGAGAAATGGAGCAAGAAACTAAAACCAGGTCCTGATCTGATTACCTTTACCATTCTGCTCTTCATTTGCTCTTCAGCATGAATGTGGCAAGAAGAAAGTGATGTTATTTTTGAGGTGGTGGTTGCTGAAGGGAACCGCACCATAGGACGGGTTTCTAAGGATTTACACACAATCAAGTGTGCTGTGTGCTGCGATGCACATCCCCCTTTGCTTAGACCTTTCCACACTAAGGCCTTAGTCTCTCTCTGGCCCAATTCCTACATTTAAAATTGGGAAGACAGTACTGTTCATCTTCATTGAAGGGAGACGGGGGGAATCACATTCATTAAATGGTCTGAGGATGCTATTGCTTTGGTAATAGAGACCACATAAATAGATACAAAAAATGGAAAAACTAATAGTGTTAAGGGGTAGACAAAACTGTAGGTGACGTTTTTGACCCATTTTTAACTTGCTATACCTAGGAAATAAGGCTAATATATTCACAGTGTTTATCTGTTCCCTCCCTATATTTTTGTTCATCCTATCAGCTAATTTCCACTGTACTTAAAAGAAGGGTGGAGATCTTAAGAACTGAAATTCCCACATATTTCAGGAGTTCAGCAGTCAGTGAGTAGAAGGCAGGAAAGGCTTTGTTCTCCTACACTCAGTATAGGCAGCCTGGTATTGCAGGCATATCTGACAGCCTAGCAGTACATACATACCAGCTGGTTAACCAGTGCAAATGTTGATTCATGCCTGTCAAAGCTTTTCCTATTTCTTGCTCATCCAGGAGGGCAAACAAAGGTGACTGGGGAAGGCGGGAGAAAGCTGGTTTTGGGGAATCATATGGAAAAGGACTTAAGGCTTGGTTTGGTAGTGGGAGGATCATTGAAGGTATTGCAAGGGTTGAAGTTGTTTTTACCTAAAGGTGTTGTCCCTGGTAACGGAGGGAGGCAATATGGAGACAGGCATAGGGCTTGCTTTTCATTCTGGAAAAAAGGCGTAAACATAAGACAGAAAACTGTAAACTTTGATTTCTTTAATTTTGCCTTTTTATTTTTCCTATGAGAACATTAAAATCAGAAATAAAAAATCAAGAGAGACAACAAACAAAAAAGTAAGGGACAGATATTGTAGATCTCTACAGTGATTTGATAATTTATTTGTACTTTTCCTTATTCAACAAATTCAAAGCTCTTATTAACTCTGAAGTCAGAATTGTTACCAAAGAGCAGCTGGTAGAGTATAAATACGCCTGCCTCACCATAGTCTAAATTAAAGAATTGGAAGCAAACCCACAAAAATGGAGCCATGGCCATCTTTTATCCCTTTCACCTACGTTATACGTGAACTTCAAAATCAAATTAAAACAGTTTAAATACTAACATGATTAAGCACATTCATTTTCATTTCATTTTTTTCACTTTAATTAAAATGAGTTTATTAGTGTAAAAATATTCTGTTAATTCAACCTCTGAGTTAAAATCAGAACAAGTTAGAAAATCCTAGAGTCACCATAGTCTAGCCTATGAACTCTCACACTTTGCTTTTGAGACAGCTCTCCTTTTCATGCAATTCTCCTGGAGACAGGGTAGTTCCAGCTGCTTACAGGTAAAATATGTTTCTGTTTGTGGAAGAAGTTGTATTATTAACCTCCACTGTCTGCACCGAGGTAGAACAGACTCTGTACAGCTATACATCTAAAGAGGCAAGTGCAAGCAAGCAAACCACAAGTGCAGTGGGATACCACTGAAGACAAATGTATTTTGAGAAGCTGCACATCTGGGTTATGCCTGAGAGGAGTGAGATTAAGTTTCTGTGAGCGTTTGGAGGGGGGGGAGTCCGAAGATGGAGCCAGGCAGTAAATGGCAGAGGCTGAAAGTGTTGTGTTTGTATGGATTGTTTAACAGGCTCCTGATCCTTATTGGCAAACATCACTTTAAACTGTTTTCATTAGTCTGTTTCCTAAATCATTCTAGTAATAGTCAGCAAGTTACATACTAAGGTATGTGTGATGTGCCTGCTAAACAGTCCTTGCTGTCATGCATAAACATGTATTTCACACATGCAGCCTGGATGAAAGAATAAGTGAATGGACCGTGTTGAGAGCAGGGGTTCAAAAGGTTTTCTGCTCATAACACTGTAAAGTACTTGGAAAGTAATTAGTGACTTGCCCACTCTGATACAGGAAGTCTGAGTCCCCAGATGGATTAATTTTTAGGTTTTCTGATCATAGTCTGAAGCCAGGACAGGACTATATTCTCCTTGCAAAATATCCTGACAGTACTGAGTGCCCGTCCAGTCCATCCCATTTCAATGTGAATCAGATGCTTTTCAGATATCAGTGCTTTTCAGATATAAGTAAGGATTAAATGTTCTTTTGTCCAAAATAATTTAGCACAGAGAAGTGATACCAATGGAGACATATGTCTGTTTCCAACCCTCCCTGCATCGCCTGTCAGCATTTTCACATAGGTCCCCTGCAACACTCAGCAGTTACGATGCCAGGAATAATTAATATCTGGGTTTATTTATTCTGTATTGTTTGTGCTACATAGAGGCTTACTGTGTCACAGACAGACTAAATGAAATCAGCCTATATGGGATGATTAGTCTATACAATTAAAGCCACTCAAGAAGCTGAGATCATCCATTCTGACACAGCCACTCTGTCTCACACACATGCACTTAAATAGAGAAAAGGATCTTTAGCTTACCAGGGAACAAAGCTTGGTATAACATCCAGCAGGCCCCATTCAAAACCCAAGAAGAGGATGCTATCTAAATTCCTGAGACTTTCAAGCTAGTTTGTTGGATGTTATGGATGCAAAAAGCCCTTTGATGATACAGTCACTCGACTGAGGGGAAGGGAACAGCAGCTGTTGAGTTACTTGCAAGTTCTTCAAACAAGGCTTCATTTTTTTTTGCCTCTGCATACTGTTAGCCCATGGTTCCGTGTCCTGTTAGAACAAGTTAAGATGAAAATCTCATTCCTGCTTATTCTTGGCCTCTTTATTCTCTTCTGCTGAATGAGTGCTTTATTTTGGTCATATCCCAAAGCAGAACTGTGACATTTTCTGGTTTAAAAATAGTAACTAAAGTAGAAGCAATGTTCACTTTTGTTGATTTTGTTTTCAAAACTGATACAAGGCCCAGTACAGAGCTCAACCATCCAAACACTGAATCAGCAAGATGAAACAGATGGTAATCTGTGACAAACATGCAGAAATGAGCGGCTGTTGTAAGGGAAACCAGTGATCGGTTTTGCTGGACTTGTGGCCAGTGGAATAGTAATACCAACTCCTGCATGGCCTTGTACTGCCATGTTTGTGCGTTGTCCCCTTTAGGCTGCTTTGGTACACTAGAAATTTTAGCTAACAGTGTTAAGAGTTATTTCAGTGGATCATTACCATTGTTACCTTCTGCTACGGTGAGTAGCTGTGAACAATACACCAATAATTCAGGAGCAAGGAACTTAAGGAAATAAAAATGTTGAGGGATGGAGGTTGTAGAAGGGCAAGTAAGGAAGTAGGTGACCTCTGAAAAACTGGAGGAGAGTAGGGTCATTATGGATCAGAAATCAAGTAACTAAACAGAATAGCTTTCGTTCAAATTTTAAACACATTTACCTTCCCCTTTCTCTCTACAGTTACAGTTATACAAATATATTTAGCTGTCCTGCTACCACTCATATTGTAACAGTACCTCAGAGTTTCAATTCTGGCTCAAGACATCTGTGTGCTAACATAGACCAAGAAGACTGTCCCTGCCCTAAATAACTTTTTCTAACTAGTACAATATGATATTAGCAGGGCTTTGCAGCTGCAAGAATCAGCTGTAAAAGGATATTAAATCTAGGCCACTGCAAAAGAATCTAGTGAAATAAGGGGAGGGATGGAAAAGGAAGGAAAGAAAGTGAAATAGTAAAGATTATCACTGGGAAAATATGTCCCACTTTTGAGGTTTTTTTCCCCCATATACTCCATTCAGAAAAGGGCACAGGTGAAGATGAAAGGGAAATACTATAAATCACATCACAAAAAATGGCAACGTGACAATGTGAAAAAACCCAGACAAATGGTTTGTGAGACAATCGCTTCAGCAATACTGGAGACATCAGCAGTCCAGACACAAGTGTTCACTGAGAGTAGGGTATAATTAAAAGCAGAGTTTGTCTTACCTGACAGGGGAAATAAAGTGAACATACCAAAACCTGCTGTCCTACACACTGATGGAAGAACAAAACAAAGCTTGACACCAACAGCCTCTGATGTTTGAAAATTACTGAAAGTGTCATGATAAGAGCAAATGCTAAGGAAGGCTTTAACAGTTTGACTAAGGGGTGTGATATATCTCATTATGGTATAGGTAATATATGATATAGGTAATATGATATAGGTAATGACTTGATCCAGGCATGCCTTCAAACCTATTACAGATCTGTTACTTCTTTGACTTGAACACTAAAAAGTCTCATGGAAAACACCAATTTGTGAATTTTGGAGCAATGCAGAAGTTTTGCTTGCATAGCTAGGTCAAGTACAGCAATGTATTGGCTAATGTGAATTTTTTCTAGGTTAGAACAGATTTGAGGAGATGATATAATATATAGTGATGGTATAATATACAGTGGTAATGATACAAATTGTCTAAGGGAGTAGAAAGATAATTAAGACAAGATTGAAGCACTCACTGCCAGATGACATGCCTGCCCATCATAGTGTAAAGCAGGTCTCAACCTGGCAGATCACTGTGTGGCACTGTCACACTGAGTAATAGTACCACCAAAGTGGAGTTTTCCCTGTCACTGATCTGAGTTGCTGAATTCCCACATTGTGGAAGAGGCTATCACCTGAATCAGTCATTGCATATGGCTGTAAAATCAAAATATTCATTATTTTTCTAGCTCAGATCCAGCTCCTGCCTGCTGGGAAAACTCAGTGCAGCGTAATGAAGTGGGTGGTGTGGTATCAGTAAGGAAATGAACTTATGATAACTTAGTTGAAGCAGAATATTTATATTCATCAGATTTTACTGGTATTATCAGTGAGAACTGGAGTTTCCAAGTGACCTAAAGGAGAGCTTGTTGGCCCAAGAACACCCGTATTTTTCCTCCAGCTGTATCTAATACTCTGATAGTATTAATTACTACCTCTTCCCATGAACCCGGTTTGCCCACACATTGCGAGGACATTGCAGAGCTCTACTGCTATTGCATCGAGTGCAAGCAGATGCTGGCGTAAGTTATTAACTGTCACTTTCAATTGAACCTGACAAGAATGAGTTAATGGAGGAGCTCCATTACAATAGTAGACAGGAAAATAAAAGCCACACTGAATCTACTTTTCTTGTCTCCCTTGTTTTCAAAGACAGTGCTACTGGCATAACACAGAATGCCCTGTGCATTCATTTGCTGATAATGCTTCTCCCTTTGGGGGTGAGACACAGCTACTTCATGGATATAGAGTAACTTACTCAACCACAAAGAGAAACATTTTCCTTCCTCTAAACTGTTCTCAAACTACCAAAGCAGCTACTGATGATGACCTACATATTGCTGGCTACTTTCCTCACTAATAGTAATTGAAAACTGGAGATAACAATCTTGTTTTTTCAAGTACCTAAGATCTTACTGCTTTCATTTGTCTTTCTGTTACATTTGCCAAGTAAAACTAAGGGATGTATTGTACTGGGTGAGTCTACACCAGCGAATTTTAGAAAATGCTTGACCTGGGGTCTGATATCTGTATTTATAGTTAAAAATACAAATTAGCAGGTTTAATAAGCCAGACAGAGAACATAGGACAAAGCCAGTCATATCATTTCACCAGTGGAAATGCACAAAGCTTGCATTCAAACCAAGAACTTCACTATGAAATGGAATAACTAAGAGAAGGCTTTTGCCTACTAGTTAAGCTTGGATGAAATCAGGGGGTTTTGTTGTCATTTCACTGTGTTGATTTTAAATCACATAGACCCATATCAGATTATATGCATGGTAAAGCATTTGAGGAGTGGCTGTGTCTTAGACCACTCTCCTGCAAAAATGCCTGCATATATTATGTATTTAAAATCTAAATATTCTTCAAGAGACCTGAGAGAAACTTCATACATGTTTAAAGTTGAATATATGCGCAAGAGTTTGGAAGTGTGTGTACTTTAGTTGTCCTATGCAAGTTTTCCTGCTGCACCCATGGGATTTTGCATTGTAAAGTCATCATTTCTACAGATACTTAGATTGAACTACAATTGCAGTATGGCAAATTGTATAGCAACATAGTGCAAGAACAAGTATGTCTTGTTTTGGAAGTTTTCTTTATGCCTCTTACTCCGAATGTTTCTTTTGAAAACTAATTTCTTTAATTGTAGCTACTTCCACAAAAATACTAGTGAAGTGCTGGGAATACACACTTAGGCACTAGACATAATCAAATGCAACATGTTTCCTCATCTTCATTCTCTGTGTCCTGTATATTGTAAGAATAGACACCAATCCCAAATCTTCCTGCATTGCTGTAGTGTTGGAGCACCTTGCCACCAGCTTTGCTTTTCTGGTACCTAACAGTTCAAGTAAAATTCTTGAAAGATCACCATCCTCTTTGACGTTTTCCTGATACCGTCTTGTATTTTTAGCTGACATCCATAAAGATAATGTCTTTATGTCTTTAAGCCTTTCTGGTAATCTTTATGAAGATGTTACACCCATGCACAACATCTGCTGAGCCATTAAGTCAGCCTCATGCATAGTGTTACAAGTACCACCTACACCAGTTGCTGCAGGTGGTTCTTAAATTTCAAAGACTGTCTGTCAGGACTTCTTAACAACTGCCCTTCAATTTCCAGCTAAAACTCATTTTCATCTTGCAGTTCATTCCGAGGCTCAGCCCACGGGAGGTTTTTTTACTGGGGCGATATGCATTCAAAAACCTGAAAAAGTTAGTTCTTTTGAAAGTAGCAACACCCCTCATCCCCTTTAGAAGTAAGTACATATGGATTCAAAGCTATGAGCTTTTTAAACTCTCTTTAGTCCTGTTTTTTTCCTTCCAAGTTGCCCTTGATTTTGCCTCTTTGTTGCTGATTTCTCCCCCTCTCCCTTTAGTACTGTCCCTGATTTATATGTCAGAGCGGAGTGCATCTGATCAAAACATGGCAAAGTTGCTGGTTCAGCACTCGCAGCAGGGGATGGGAGAAATGGGCTATGTCTAATCCTACTTTGTAATCACTGTCACAATGCTGTGACGCTGCCAGTTGGCACGTAGGAGCAACTGTGGAATTTGGAGGAGATAATGACAGGTGCTCATAGCGCATCTAGGACAGCACGTGCTGCAAAACAAGTCCTTTACCTGCCTGCTCGGACTTCAAAATGAATAGCACATTGGTTTCAAACAACAACCTGCTGTTAAAGCGTGTGCAAGATAGTTCAAGGGGCAGGAAAACTGAGCAGGCTCTAGAGCAACGTGTAGGTATGTGATTGTACTAAATTATACCTATATTCAGTTCTGCTTAGAATGAAGTGGCTGTAAGAAGCTCAACTAGGGAGGGTGGTGGGGTTTTTTTAACTTCAGCCTAAGAAAATTTTGTGGGAGGAGTCACTTTGGAAAGGTGGGAAAGCCTTTACCCTCAGGTTGCCTCAGTAAGAAGCTCCTGCTGTGATACTTGAAAGCCCAATAGACATGTCTGAATTTATAATACACTCTTGAAGTATTCATTCATAATCCTGTAGGGATTTTCAAAGCCACAAAGAGGATGTATTTCTTTTAACTGGCTACAGGGAAAATATTAGTTCCTGCTGTAATAAACAAATAGTCTATTTTGGTGCAAGAGGAAAAATTTGAAGAGTCAGAGCAAAGAAAAACGAACAGTTCTGGCACTCCTGGAAGTTTCTGTTTTTCTAAAATATGTGATGCTCCATGAACTGCTTCTATTTTCTCCTCGTTCTTTACTCCCTGAAACTTCACTGGTGTGACCCGGTGCTCCACCAGTGTAAATCAAAGTCATTGTATTCACACCAGGTAAATTCTTTAGCCAGATTGCTGTACAATTAAAAGAAAGGGAATACTCAGCTATAAAAAAAAATGAAAGGGGTTTATTTTTCCCTTGGATCATTTGTCCCACAGTCTCCAGTCATATCACAAGAGAGGATCTGTGGCACTGCATCTCTGCTTCATGCAGCCACTTCTGTTGCTTCCACAGTTTTGTATGGGCTTGTGCAGACAAATTATGGTCAGAATAACACAGGCCTCCAAGAACATGGGCCAGACTGGTGATGAGTGGAGGCTGGGAATAGTATGCAGTGGGATTCTGCTGCCATAAGATTAAAACTGAGTTTGTGTTGCTGAAAACGAAAATAGCAATTTCTAATCACTTTCAATTCCTAACCCGTGTCAGCAAAGTGCTCCTGCAGACTTTTACCTCTTTTGCAGCACGCTGGAACAAGCCCTAGTATGCATCACGGATGTTGGAATTTAAGCAGTGTATGTCCTTTGTGCTTCATGTGCACATGAAATGAATGTCAGAAATTAGCACAGATGCTTGCTAGCAGGTGAGGTGGCTGCAGACTCTGGGCTGCTACTGCTGAAATCCCACACTCTGTGGGACTTTACTCTTCTGACTTTTGGCCCTCTGCCTTCAACACCCCTGCAGTGAAAGTGAGATATAACAACATGTGTTTTTAGCCAACAACAGCCTACACCTTTACCACTAACTCATACCATCCTTCTGAAAGAAGGGGCCTATCCCATCCATGTTTATTTTGATTTCTTTGTGAATGATGTGATTTGCTTTTAGAAACAGAAAAGGAGCCAAATTTGAATTTGTTCTTATGTTTATTTATCTACTCTAGATCATTTAATATACTTCTTAATCTATACTTTAGGAAAAGCATGACAGCTACTTAAATTTATCCAGCCACAGCAACCTAGCATAGGAAATGAGAAAGAACAGTTCATCCAAGTGAGGCTACAAGGAAGGTTTAAGCAGGCACAGTGTAACTTCATCCCTTTTGATGAAAAGAATCCAAAAAGATTTGTTCAGAAGAGAGTGTGCAGCACCTCAGTTCCTACTGAAAGTTCCAACAAATCCTCTGATGACCATATGTGATCAGGACCAAGTTGAACTTGTTATGTCACCACATTTCCTGTAGCACAAGTTGGTTTTGCTAGAAGTCTGTTAATCCAGTGTGGAGTCAGTCCAGCTTTGTTTAGCTTGCGAAATCAGAGCCTGAGGTGGAATAGATGCAGATCATACTATTTGCCCACATCAGAGATCCTTCACAAGATACCTATCTAAGAGAAGATATGGAGAGAGAATTAACCTACTTGAATAACTAGTGGTTTTAACTGCTCTGAATTACAAAGGTTTCCCTGAAGAAGGGAACTCAAGTTTCCCTGGATGACCATGCTTTAATTATACATCAGTACAGGGACAACATTCTTACTGTTGTGTTGTAATTTTACATTCTGTCAGGCTTAATGAATCAACATGCACTGCTGCCCAGTGTGAGGGCTTACAGACAAACACATTGTAGTCACCAAAAGAAATGTGACATTCTAAAACCTTGGGACAGCAAAGCAGAAATTGGTGGACTAAGCTGAGCACTAAGAATCCTTATCAACAGAGGACAAGGTTTGTTAAATTGACAGTAAATAAAAAAGCACCCAGAAACCAGGTAAATGCCTGAACTGCAGACTGCAATGTAAGCACTTCAAATTCACCACGGCAAATTCACTTTGCCATCTGAACCTCCCATCACCCAATCTTCCCTTACCTTATTTAGTACTGAGTAACAGCAGGGTCTTATCTTGGGAAGTCACTCTCAGCTCAGCTGGGGAACAGTATACTGGAAGCAGAATTTTCCTCTATAAACACATTAATTCGAGTCCATTTTCCTCACTCTGTATGTGCATAACTTGCACTACTAATGGGAGCTATGCAGGCTTGTCAGTTTGCTGGGAACCTCTTTCCTTTGGGTCAGTGCAAGCTCAGCTGTCTTTCATGATGTACACTTTAGTCATTTTCCTCTTTGAAAATAATGCTTTTACTTCTGTAGTAATACAGGTATTGAGATGAAACCTGGTATGTCAGTTCCAGGTTCTAAACATCATTGCTGGTTGTTATGAAAGACACAACAAGGCACTTGGCTGTTGAAAAATGCTATCAGTTGCAGAACTGAACATTATGAATTGGAATGGTCAATGTGAAAACAAAAATTTAGTTTAGAAGATAGCAGAGATCAGTAGATATTGTTTGTAACGCAGAAATCAGTCCATTTGTAATGACTTTATAAATTAATGTACTTATACTTCATTTTGGATTTTATGTGTATTTGGACCACTAGCACATTGAAAGTGTGCATGAAAATATAGGTACAGGAAATCTACAGCAAAATACGCTGACATTAATTCTGCTGCAGATTTTACTTCCAAGCCCCACTGAAAGAGAATTTGGGCACGATGTGGACTCTAGGCCAAGCCTGCATGTGCCAAACTAGCTTTCTTTTAGGATATGCGTAGGTATTTTACAGCTGTGAATTTCACCCTGAGAACAGAACTTGTCCTGGGTTTCTACTCTTTATAAACTGGCTCATTTCCTGAAATCCCAGACACTTAAACTGTTCTTTAACTGCCTACATTGGAAAAGTTAACAGTAAACTGTCCTTCTTTGTGAGCAACTTCAATTTTTCATGCATATTTCATGTAATAATTTTCCATCTTAGTGAACTGAAGTCCATATTTAAATTCATTAGTATGAATTCTGCTATTAAGCCTTTGGTAGGAAGTCTTTTTTTCTCTCTCCTTTAAACTACTTTGTATTAAAATAATTACTTTTGTTTAATACATGATCAGAGACTCACCTGACCTGTCTCTGCAAGAGATTTGACAACGCCCAGGTCAATATTTTCCCTAGTAAGAAAGCTCTTTGTACAGCTCACCCTGGGAAGCTGCTGAAAAGTCTGAGCTGCAGCTAATAACAAGATTAGTTTTCCCATTTGGCAATTACAACTTCCGTGGTGCTTGAATGGTGGAGGAAATTACTGCAAGTGGAAAACGAGCAGAGCAGAAAGGATGGACACTTCAAAAGACAAAGATTTTCTCTGTCACAATTATATTGCAGCTGCCATGAGCTAATCAGACCTTGCTGATAATGTGGGGAAATATCATTTGGGGATCTTACAGCCAGATTACAAAGTAAAGTGAAAGCAAACTGGAATCCTGACTTCAATTTGAAAGGAAAAAATTGTCTTTAGATGCATACATGTGGCAGCTACAGATGTAGATAAAAGGTGCAGATATGCCTCCAGGAATGTAACTTTGTCTGTGGATTCAAAGGCTTGCATCATAGGCAGAGCTGGTATTTATTGCAACCTATTATTAAAAGTGACCAGCATTAGCCATGATATGATCCTGTGCTAAGAAAACTGATAATTTTTACTTTGAAACACTCTAGATACTTTATACTTTGGAGTAAAGACTTGGAATTTGGCAGGAAGATGTTCTTTGCATTGTGCATAGGCTTTTTGCTTTTCCTTTGAAAACTCACATGAAGTTATTGAAAATTAAACTTGCTATAGTTTATCATTCATAAATAAGCAGTATGAATACCTGAATCTCTCAGCAAGTTTGGATTCGATCGAACTGTCCTTTCACCTCCTCCATCCCTGAGACTGACCGGACAACGAATACTGAGAAGGAGGTCACTACAGAGTGTCAGGAGAAAGCAGAAACGTCAAGGTGAGAGGGAAACATTGAAGTCACTGGAGAATTTTAGTTGCATAAGAATCTTGATAAGACTGGAATTGTCGGGATAAGGAGACTGGCACTTGGAGTCAATGGGACCAAGAATTAAAGAAGAGTTCATGAAGAATTTAAAGTGTGTTTAATCACAAGCTTGCGTAAAGAGGGAAGATGGTTTCTGAGTTAAGGAAGCTGTCCTGGGGAGCTGAAATCAGCTGTGGAGTGTGATGCCAGTGCAAACATTTAAACCACATTTTTCAGAAAACATCATTAATTTATGCATATCCCAGTCCACATCTAACTGGAGACTCTTAAGTCTGATTTGCAGAAAAGCAAAGCAATTTACACTTAATAATAAAAACTACTCTGGAAAAGATCAGGCCTTCCATGTCTCAAAACTTAAATTAATGAATATTTCCAGACTTCATATCTCTGTGATTCTCCATCTGTTAAAAAGGATAATATTCTCTCATCTCAATGTCATATTTTAAAAATAATTCATCCTATTTATTGAATGATAAAAATCATAGGAAAAATAAGATATACAAGGAAAAATAGGCATCATATTGTAACAACTGCTACTAATGGTGCAGTGAGGACTCTATAAATGCCCCTTTGTTCAGCAGTGATGCTGCTATTTGCTGGTTGATCCTGTTGCAATAGAACACACCTGCAGACACACCCGATGCACAGTGTTGGTGGCAGTACTTCTGGTTCCTGCTGTACTGCTTTTGCATCTCCCATGTACTATTGCTCAAGATTAGGATAGCCATTGTTATAGCAATGGTCCACAATACAGTGTCATCATTTCAGAGAGACTGCATAACTGGAACAAAATGTGCTGATAATGAGACTTCATTATTGGCTGAGAAACCACAGAAATTAATGACTTGAAGACTTGACAAGTCCTCTTAGGTTTCCTTCTTCATCCCTCAGCCAGAGAGAGATTCTTCTCAGTTCACCCATCTTCTGAAAATGCTGTAATACCTTCTTTATTAGCTGAGTTTCTTCATGCCTTTAAAAGCATGATGATCACAAAAACAATCTCCCTGTCCTCCTCCAACTCCAAAATGTTTGAAAATCTGAAAGTAGAAATCTGAATAAGAAAAGTGAGAAATGTATTAGGATAAATACTGTAAATGTGAGAACCATGGTCTAAGGGTGATGACTGCAATTTATTGTCGGAGTTATAAGCAGCCGCCATATCCATCCTCATGGAGAGAAGGCAAGGTGGTCATAGTAAAAAAAACTGCTTTAGAATCACAGCGTTAAGGAAAAGCTATCCAACAGCTAAACCAGACATTATATGGGTAAAAGAGAGCACCAAACTTGAAGAAGGGTTTGTTTCTAAGATAGCTGCCTAGTTCTTTTCCTATTTATTTTGAATTATCAGCTCTTACTGCTTGCTACCACCTTTTCTGTAATCTTTGAAAAAACAGCCAACATTCTGGCTGTGTACCTTCTGAAAGAGTTCTGCTTCAGGATTATGAGATGCCTTCTTGCACTCCTTTGAAGAACAGCTTGTAACATGTGCATGTCCAAGTTTGCAATGCAATTGTGTGTGAGTCATGATGGCAGTGTTCCAACACACGAGGAGACAACCTCGAGTGATAAAACCCACAAAAGGGTAGATGTCAGGGACTGCTGACTCTTCATGCTTATTGGTTTATATTCCTTGTGGCTAGAACCCTCCATTAAGTTACAAGGCATGAATCAAGGGTGACTGTGAAGGGGCAGATGGTGCTGAATCTGACTGTGATTTAAATGAAACATCCATGGTATATGAGCTGGTTTGCTATTGCTTTATACTAGGGTAAATTTCAGTCTCCTAAGCATAACGTGGAAATTACATTTTGGGCTAACTGCTCCTGTCCTTTTCTGATTTCCAGGTGTTCACTGTCAGATTAATGTTAGAGGTAGGATGCAGGTTAGGGCTTGTATCCATGTGATTCTGTATCACAGTATGGCAGTTTGAAACTATTATGAAGTAGTTTTACAGATTAAGGTATCCATATCACATCTCTGACTCCTGTAAGTTTAGTGATAAGTGAGAGGTACTTTTATACTGAGATAACTGTGCTATGCTAAGAAGGATGACACACCAGTAAGCAAAAAAACCCCAACCCAAACTCATAGATAAAATAACCCCCCAGTAGATCTAAACCAGTATTTACAGTAGGCTTTACGCTTACCCTTGCAGAAAAAGATGTTCCACAAAATGTTTGTGTTTCATTTGATAAAAGAACAAGAGCATAAGTGCTGACTGGTTCTGAGTTTTGGCTTCTGCCATCCTTTCCGTCTTGCCTCTAATGAACATTTAATTGGTTCAAGCTATGTTTATCCCTACAGTGAGCTGGCAAGCCCAGATAACTGTCTAGATTCTTAGATGATATAAATAGACACGCTTCCAGTGAGTTTAAGGGAGAAATGCTGGTCTACCCAGCTGAAAGCTTGGCCTGTTACATTTCAGGTTTTAATTTTTTTATTCCTATTTTCCATATGGAACTATATCTTCCGACTGAATGCAGATGCTTCCTAAGCATAAGCCTTAGGATGGCAGATTGAATCTGGCTAACATATCTTCTTCCATCCTGCAGCATTGTAGAAGATAGAAGGGAAGAGGATTTCTTTAAGTTAGATATTTTCTAGTAATCTTGTGTCAATGGGAAATCCCTATAGTTGCAAGTTTGATCTCTGTGTCTATGTATATAAACTTCTAGGGAATAGATGAGAGAGCAGCAAATGCTATTCAAAAATAAATACTATAATTCCTGGGGATTATATATCAGTCGAACTAGTTGTATATTGCAAGCAGCTTTTTCTTGCAGCACTTTACATGATCTCCTAACACCCAGGTAATTGCACACTTCCTGCCAAATATAGAGCCTTTGGGGAGAGATTTTTCAGGGTTGCCAATTTATAACCAGAAGTCTCTGCATGCATTGACTAAAACTGGAAATTACTGACTTGGTTGCAAATACATGCGGATACATGCGAGCAGAATTTGATTATGGTTTGATTTTTTCCCTCCAGATTTTTCAGCTTCCATTACAAAAAAATATGTCCGTATCAAATGGACAAGAAGCAATGTCTGTTACTCTTCTTTTTTCTTACGCAGGTGTGTATGAATAACACATCATGCCTGCCCAAGTAGATGAGCTGCAGGCTTTTGCAGAAGTGGCAGGGAGATAGTAACAGGCTCTGCCACGGGAGAAAACCAAGATGCTTTAACTCAACGCACATGTTGGAGAAAAAAAAATCCCAGGGAAGGCTTCCTGGTGATAGGAACCCAAAGCTTTTTGGAGGAGCAATAAGGATTTATAATGCTACTACTATCATGTATGCAGGAGGATTTTAGCTACTATACCAGAATTGAGTCTGTAATACTCCTCGGTGTTTGGGGAAAGGAACAGAAAGGCTGCCCCATGCTGAGCAAGGACCTTTTGTACTCAGTAACTGTCAGATCTGACGGAATGGAAGCCACTGAACAGCTCTGTCGTAGCTGAGGTAATGATTCTTGTTGACTGTTTTCCTGTTGCTGCAAAGATAGGAAGAGTCACACTGTGCCTGACATCTAAGGAGATTCCACAAGCAATTCAACTGAGTCAGCAGGCCCTTTGCTGCTGCCTGCAGATAGAAGACATGAGCCAGAACTGGGCTATCTAAAGCACACCTCTTGCGGGGGGGGGGGAGGTGTGATGGAGGAAGCCTGCATCGTGCCCAGAAAAGGACCAGCTTTCATTATGCAGTTCAAATATCTTATAAATATGTGTAATATAGTGTAGTTGTTTCCAGTCCTGATCAGCTTTGAGAATCCCACCCTTTCCTAACTGCAACCTGTCACTTCCTTGACTAATCCTCCCTATAGCTGCCTTAAGTTTACACCTCTTTATTTCAGAAATTGGCTTTTTTAGATTTATAACTCCACTAATTGGCTTTTTCACCTTCTGAACCTTTTCTGCTTCCTCCTGCATGCAACCCAGCCCCTTTCACCACCTAATCCCCTCTTTCCACACTTTGATTCCACCATTCTCTTTTCCCTTCTTTTTATTTCCTCCTGAAATGAGTTTGTTCTCTTTTGCTACAACCCCTGAGGCTCTGGTGTTAAAAATCTCAGACTTATGTTGTGGTGTTAAAAATGTCTGACTTTCCCTGACTTTCATTATCTGACACTTGTGAAATAGTCTCTGATCCTACAAACATGTATGGACATGCCAACCTTAAATTTGAGTGCAATGAGACTTGTGCCTCTGTTGCCAGCTTTTATGGTTTTATCACGAGTTGCATTGTGTTTATGTCTCTGTTTCTGAAAACCCAAATATAAGGAGTCCATGTTAGAAAGGTTCTGCTTCACATATGGAAAAAATAAAGAAGAAAAGAAATAACTTCTAATCCTCCTACTTGTAGAAGGAGACGGAAAGTGTAAATCATATAAATGTGAAAGTCAGAGGGAAAACAACTCAGTTGTCTCTCTATATATTTATTTTAAATATATATTTTAAATCTCTTCATTGTAATCTCATAATCTTATTGAAGCTAATACAAATTCTGAATACCTGCAGCTGGCAATGCTGAGCATGCAGTTAAATGTATCTGCAATTATTTGCACTCACTTATTAAGTTATCGCTGGCTTTTTCTAAGCAGAAACCAAATAAGTCAGAAAGATGGATTGCCTATACAGTAACAGAACAATGCTGTGCCCAACGCATACAAAAGATTCAAAGAAAGGAAAACAGAGAACCAAAGCTGTGCTGTTCCAAAGGGATATTTTAGGAACATCTGGTCTATACTGGAAGAAGCATTTCTCCAAAAATAGGGGGGGGGGGGGGAAATCAAACAAAAAAGTAAAATCTTTACATGTATTCAAAAGCAAAACTTTAACGAACAGGCTTTGATCTGCAAATGTAATTAGCATTAGAATTAGAGATGGAATGGAGATTTGTCTAAAAGCATTAATTCAAATCCCACGCCTGATATTTTCTTATCACTGCTGTAATTCTAACAGTGCCTGTGGCAGATTCAGAAATCAGAAGAAAGGGACAAGGGCAGTAGGTCTCCCACTAGCAAAAAAAAAAGGGGGGGGAGGAGAGAGAGGAAAAAAAGTGATATGGAATTAATCTATAATATCCCCAACCCAACTCTATTTTCAATGTATGAATTATTTATCTTCCAATCTCCAAACGCCAATATATCTGTATGCACCATTACTTTGATCTCATGCCGCTACCCAGCACTGCAACGCCTAGAATAAGATGGCTGTGGAAACCTATAGGCTTCAGGTATATTTAATTCCAATAATAGACCTAAACATCAACTACAGGTTGCTTTTGAAAAGTCTGGAATAACCTATTTTCTTGAAGCTATTCCTCCTTTTATCCTCCTGTTATTGTGTGTGTGTGCATTAGGATACGTTGTGCCTGCAGTTACACCTGGGTAAGCCTTATTGAATTACCTCTGACTGCAGTTACAGTAACAGTGAGCAGAGTTGGCCCTGGTTGTTTGGTAGGACGTGAACTGAGGTAGAAAGGTTAAAATGGTCTCCTTTGTAATGTGTGGTCCTTTGTATTAAGATAGCTAATCAGTATTTGAAGGGATGTTTGAATTTAGGATTAACCTCGTTCCTGAGTCCCGTGAGCATCAGAGCATACATACGTTCAGACAAAGCTTTTTGTTTGGTCAACAGTAATACCTTCTATGCCTCTTTCAATGGCGAAGAGAAGGCAGCTCTGTGCTTTGATTCCTGTGTCACGGGGCCTCCCAGTTTAGTCACATATGTTTCTAAATGTGCTTGTTTCTCAGTACTGGCAACAACGCTGCAAAAACTTTCAAACCTGTGACATCCATTAAACATTACAGATTGTGTTCAGGCTAAACTAGGTGGCCAGGGTACTGCTTTCAGACAGAAGTCAGAGTTCATATGCGGACACCCCTCAAACTCCTTTCCAGCCAATTCATTTTCTAAATTGTGCTCTCTTTAGAAACAGAAATAAGCACATGATGATTAAGCACTTCTCAGAGGATTTGACCAAGCATTTATAGTTTTCAAGTCAGTATTTTTATTGTTATTACTGTTATTAAATTTGCAGTTTCTCTTGATTGTGTTACAGTTTTTACTTCCCCCCCC
>JANHGB010058102.1:37420-90391 GCA_026283785.1 Coracopsis vasa
GAAGGAAAATAACTTTAGCAGGAACAAAGGCCGAGAGGCTGAGCAAAAGGCAGCCATAAGAGTCTTATCAAAGCCCCAACAGAGTGGGAATAATTATTCACACTCTGTTGGGGGTTCTAGAAAGACCATCTGAGGAAAGGGATCACTCAGTCTTTTCAACATGTGAAATTAAAGAAAACCACTAGAAATTCAGTACAAGGTTGGGAGGGGGAAGTGAAACAGGGGCAGCTGAGAAAAAGACGTGGCTTCCCCTCTCACACTTCATTCACACCATTAACTGACCACTAGCTGAGCAGGCTGTGCTGGACAGTGCTCACAACAGTAGTTTCGTAACAAATCTCTCTTAATAACTTTAATGAAAGGATAATAGCAAAGCTGAAAACATGACTGGATTGTAAATCACATTTAACTGATGTGTGCTGTTCACTGTCTCTCACCGGTGTGCTAGTTGTTTATTCTGCAAATGTAGAAAAATACATAAGCTTTAACTAACCAACCTAATTGTTCAATTTCAAACACCTTTGTGTCATCTCCCACACTTGCCTTCATTATTGAGAGGCGTCTCTTAAATATTCATGGTACTGCCTTACATTGCACCACTGAAAACTTTCATTTTTAACTATTTGACCGCTGCTTTTTGAAGATCACAACCTGTCATATTGATTAATATAGTTTCACTATTTTGCTGGACTCTCCCATCTGTATCCATTTTTTATTTCAAATGGCAGCTCTCTCTTAGACAAACTCCCTCATTTTCTTATGTTTTTCATAAAACCTACCTTCGTGGAATCCTGTGACACATCTTCAGCACTGCAGCAATGCAAAAGACAATAATCTAAACAGGCTGAGATTTGTCAGATTATCGTGTTCACTATCTCCCCGGGAGTTAGACAAATAATTTTATCTCCATTACACAAATGGGAAACTGAGGCAGAGAGATGTGAAGTGACTTACTCAGGGTCACAAAGGAGGTCTGGGGAGAGTGGGGATTTGAATATACCTTTTACAAGTCCAGGGCTAAATACATTGACTACTATGTCAACTTTGACTTTATTTTAGAAAGTTATGTATGTATACATATATATACATATATGTAATTAAAACTATTCAAAATCAGTAACTAGGCTTGACATCTAAAATGCTAACAACAATTGAATCAACTCTAGTCTTTTGTAAAGCAGGGTCTATCTAACTAACTGTAGATAGCCTTTGGCATATCAGAGCTCTACTCAAACAGTTTGGGAGTGTTTCTCCTCCTGAATTGCCTCTCTGAAGTTCACCTCAGGGTAAAGTAACAAATTGCCACATTGGGCAAAGCCTGTGATTTTTTGAGCACTGCTGCATTGTTGCGTGCTGAAGAGCCACCATTGCCTGTAGCTAACTTCCATTCCATCAGTGGCCCTGCAAAGAGAGATGTAGTTGTGGTTTATGATCTTCTGAAGAAAACTGCTTGTACAAGCTGGGCTGAATGTTCCACTCCAGCCATTCACATAGCTCACAGTTTGCTAGCTCAGCATATTAGTTCACTTTGTGTTATGTTTAAGAATTATTAATGAGGGGGCTTGTAAGGCTTGCTTTATTTTAATGTATGATTCAAGACAACACTGGCAGGATTAAAATCTCCATTTTAAATGAAAACCTGTTACTGGTTTTTGTTTGCTTGGGAGTAGGTTTTATAGTAGCTTCGCAGTTGGCTTTGCATTGGAGATTAGGCTGGTTATTGCCCAGATGGTACCTCACCTGCAATTACAGCCACGCTGAATGCTTTTCTTACTCAAATACCTTTTCTTCTGACTGAAGTAGCTTTTGAATAAGCACAAGTAAAATTAAAGGTGATCTCTCTGTCCTTTGGGTTTCCATTATGAAGCTGTTTCTTGACTATGTTAAACAAAAGACGCTAGGCAGCTTTCTGGCCTGGGGTTTTCACACATTTGTTGAGAAGCAAGTTAATAAAGTGCAGATTGACTCAATAGGTAGAGTACCAACCAGGTACTGAGTCACTGCTTCATCTCTGACCAGCTTCTGGAGATAAAGGATATTATTTATTCTTAAGAAATAACAAGTCTTCATCTCCCCACTGTGTCTTGGGAGCACTGCCATTTTTTTCTGAAATGTTGGCATCCTGTTGCCATGTTAAAAGCCCTTTTTCATCTTCTCTTCAAAATCCTTGGGAATGAGCATAGTTTGTATTCACCAGACCATTTCTTATAGTGCTATGACTGCCGTTTGTCTGCCCTTTAATAGGCTGCCAGGGACTTCACTGCCTGACCTGGGATTCTGGGCAGTGACAGCACAGCACTTCTGCTGCCAACAGGGGACCAGTGTAGGCAGCCCCTGGTCTTAGGCATGTGACTTCTGTGGGCTGACAGCTCTGGAGGAGAGGTGTATTAGGTAAGGTAGAATACTAAGCTCAAGATTTATTTTATATGGGGGAAAAAGGGGAAAGTTTCCAGTCTGAATTCATAAAAAAAATAAAGGCAGACCAGAGCCTGAAAACAGCCCTACACTGGCCAAGAAAATGAACTAGGTGATGTAAACAAGTTACCTACATGTCTAAATATTGCAATCCTAAGAACAAATAGAATCTAACCTGTTCACTTATGTATGCCTCATATTACATCATATTTTACTACTTTATTCTATGCATTCTGCTAGTTGCTAGCTGATGTGCCATGCTTGCCAAAGTGGTGACAAATGACAGGAGGCGTAGCAGAACCAGAGATTTGGGAAGTGATTGCCACAGGTAGAGGTTGGAGGCAGAGCCAGACCCCAGAGTGCCTTGCTAGCTAAATGTCAACTGGCCTCTTCCTGTAATGGGCTAAATCTTGATGGGTTTGTGCTAGGAAAATTGCAGATCCCCAGCACTATATTTTACCCGCAGGGCTAGCTGAGCTGTGTTAGAAATGTGCTGTATACCAAGGGAAAAGTATTCTCTGGTGTCAAAAAATTGTTGGTGTTGCTTTGATTATTTTGTAGAAAAAATACTTTCAAAGTAAAAAAGAGGATTTCTTTTTCTTTTCTTTTCTTTTTTTTTTTTTTTTTTTAAATCTTAAAGGGGAAAAAAGCAGCAGGGAGTTGCTTTCCTTAGTCTATCTGCCCTTTAAAATCCAGCACAGAATACCCTATTAATTTATTTCCTCTTTTCAAGCATCACGTTTTGAAAAATGCCCCTCATATTGCAGATGTGCAGCTGAATTATTATTACACCCAATGCAAGGATGGAGGAATTAGAAACAATTTCTCCCCTTTCTCCCCAGTATCAGGGACTGGTGGCCACATGGCAAGAGCCCTGCTGATTTTTCCTCCAAAGCGAACTAAAGCACATAAGGTCTGTCTCTCTCCACTGACACACAATGTAGGGATGTGCCGCTGTTATAACCCCTGCGCCACAGTTATTGTTAGCAGGTCAAAGCACTGAATATCAATAGACTAATTCCTTCACCCCTCCAACCCGTCCTCTGACTGGAATGTACACTTCTATTGCACAGCTTTCACCTTTGGCCCTCACCATCTTCATGGCTCTACACTTCAAAGAATTCTGCTCATGTAGAAAATGCTTTATTGAAGGAATGGTCATAGCTGCACAATTATTTCAAAAAAACCCGACATTGTATTTCAGCTGAGGACAGGAGAACTGGCGAAAGTCTGAATCACTTTCAAGATTCAGATCTAAATCCTGAGGTTTAGAAATATGAAAGTCAAAACTACAATAGTCCAAACACACAGAGCCTATTCTTTGCGCCTTGAAATGTGGGAAATTAAAGAGCTGCTCTCGGTTTGACTACTCACCTTTCCATTTTCTGAGGCACCCAACAAAGTTCCCTGTGCTAATGAATACAGGTTTTGATTGTTGGATTACACAGATTATTTTCTGTCATCTTCCAGTCCTTTAAACAATTGCTTCCTTTGAAATCCCTTATGCAAGAAGCATATGACCTTACAACACTCCTATTTCTCTTTTGTATTTAACATCACAGCCCTCTCTGTGGTTATATACAATATGGGGAAAGCTATAGGTCAGGGCTATGAGGTGGTAGCTAAAAATGTAGGGTGCTCAACTATTGAATTTAACACAAAATACACAGAAGAAAAGAGGGCTACATGGAGAATGATTTAAAGGTAAACATCATTTTTTATATCAAATTTTCTTAGGGTTCCAAAACCAAGGAAGAGATGGTTGCACACAGAATAGGATATAAATCTAGGGACAACAGAAAATTAAATGAGACATGAACTCAATTGCTGAAACAATCTGAGATTAAAACTTGTTTGAAGTGTGATCAAGAATACCCGTGCTTGTTGGAATTTATACTGGAAAACCATTCCTATCCGACCAATTTTTCTCTGGCCCTCTCCTTCTCTGTGTTTTCTTTGCTCTCTGAAATGTTGTCCTCCTAGTGCACCAATACCAATCTGTCATGAATTTTCTATTAACATTTTCGCATAATCAGCCTTTCTCCCACAGCATCTTTCTCCCTTCCTTGCTGGTATCCAGCCACCACTCGAGCTCTTGTACCTTCACTCTAGGTGTTATCTTGTACAATGGGGGCAAGACTGTCTATCACAGAACAACAGAGGAACATCTGAGCCTAACAGAGAAATAGCTTCTCCCTGAAATCTAGTGCTAAAAATGTTTCACGTTTCCACAATATCTTCCATTAGCACAATACTGCACTTTACAAACAGAATTACTTATTTTTGATTATCTTTCGGAAACAGACTGGCAACATTTAGAGAAACTGAGGCATTACTATTAAGCACCAAGAAATGTTAAGTGCCATGTAAGAGATGAGGAATATTTTCAATTCCCTGTGAAGCCACAGACATGCTATAAACACAGGGAAACTTTCACATACCTTCTGAAGGTGATTTTTTTGTGGATGTTTATTATGAGATTTGTTGTGCAGTACAATTCCTAGACTGGGATTTAAATGCAGGAAAATGCTGTGGGCACAACAGTCTTGAAACAATAAATTGAACCTAACTTTGTCTAACTCAGCATTTAGAATTTTTATTGGCAGAGACTTGAAGAAAAGAACCAGAAATCATAATTCAGCAAATTCCTTCTATCACTGCTCAACTTTCTGTCCTCGTAGTAAATTATTCACCTCAGCAATGACTCAGTTAGCAAAAGATTAAAGGCTGGATTCCAGCACCCTTGCTGTTATTGGTTGGCATTATGGAGCATCCTGTTGAATGCTACAAAAAAATTATTGAAGGTAGTACAACTCTGTATCAAGAAAGGTATCAGTATTTGTGTTAATAGTCACAGTACAAAAACTCCTTGAACTCTCATTTGACAGTCAACTCACAGATTTATATCACAGTGGGAACTGTGAAGCATTTCTCACTTTACAGCCAAATTCCAGGTATTGGAAAACCATACCTGGCCCTTAAATTACTCAGTCCAAGACCTTATAAGGGGCCTTACAAGGAAGAGTCTCAACCATCTCACTCTATTTTATGTCATAATTCTCCTTTTCTGTACAGGTAAATATAAGTATCTGTCATTTTACAATGATGTCTGTGGATTCCACACCACTGCTTTAACCTTTGGCCATATCTTCTGAGGGGGTTTAGGTTGTAATGACTTTAGCAATGCTCATGTGCCCTGGCATGACAGTGATTTTTGGAATTGTTTCCCGAGGCTTACTGATAAGCACAACCTCATTAGCAGAATACAGTGTTTTGCCTTGTTACTCACGGGATCAAAGTTGTCTGCAAAATACAAAAATTTGACCTTTCCCATGTCAATATATAGGCAACAAAAAAATACAACCCTGTTGAATGGCAGAAACATTTCATCCTAAGGCTTTTTAGTAGAATTGTAAACTAAAATAGTTGCTCAGTAACCAGCTATGCATTTGGCTACTTGTAGAATCACAGTCCATTCTTCTTTGCTTTGTATCTTGAGCAATCACTGTGGAGCAAACTAGTTGTTAGATACTTCCATCCTGATCATTCTAAGCTTTTCGTATCAACTGTGTCCTGCTGTGCAGAAGGAAAGAAGCAATGAGGGATCACATTTAAAATGTCCAAGATGAGCAATTAGATTCAATAAATGTAAGAACCACTACCTTTCTTCATAGGCAAAGTGTGTCTTAGTGATAGCACAGCACCATTAAGTCAGAGGTGCTCCCAGAATGCTGTGCTGTGCACTGTGAGTGGTTTTGGTTGGCAGTAGTCCTTAAGAAACACAATGTTTGCATTGCTCTGTTGAAAGTTGAAATGATAAATTTCCCATAGAATATTTTCGAGATCATATAAAATAATCCATATGCTACATAGGCACAGACGTTTCATCTCTTACTTCTCTCAGCTATCATGAACTGAGAGTTATCATTTCAGGTTTCTGGAAAGCACTTGATGCAGTCAGTTCCTTTTAAAACATATTTTGTTGGAAGCTGTTAGAAAATTCAATAAAGAGACTTTGATCATAATCCATTCATTGACTTTTTTGGACTAACTTTTATATGGGATTTAAAGTGGATTTGAAGCTTCTGTTTCAAAAGCAAAGCATATTTTCCAAATTCCTGCAGTGCCTCATGGCATCAGCTTTGCTTTTGAAATAGAGAATGAGGATGCAGAGATATTAAAGCTAAGCTCAGAGAAACATGATTTTTCACCCCCTCTAGAAAAACAGGAACATCCTTGCTCTTGCTTTGAATACATAATTAGTGCTAATTGAAGACCCATGACAGAAATCTATACAGCAGGACAGGATGTAGAATGCACAGGAGGTTTTGATCAGTGGCAGAGACAAGCAAACGAAGATCTGCAGTTTTTCTCTTGATGGAGCCCCATGTCACATGCGAGACCTCCATGTCCTAAGTTGTCCTCTAGTCATACATAGTCCTCATAAGTGGTTCCTCAATACAGCTGTACTGGTTCAAAATCTTCATCTGTTGATTCCTAAATGAGATGCTTGCTTAAAAATCTTAGACTATTTCATGAGACTTCATGCCAGCACTGAACTCACTACTGTTCTTTATAGCATGCACACGGATATATGTGTGTGTCAGATACATAGCTCAAGCTAGCGCACACCAAGATCTTGAGGGTGCAGTCTCCTTTCCATACCTACTAATGCAAGGGTGACTTCCATGGGTGCTAACTAATGTCTCAGTTCTAACTCCCCCATTCATCAAGATGAGAAAATTGCATAACACAAAATCCCCATTCTGCTTTTAAAATTTTCCAGCTGTTAAGCATCTCCCTGGATCCAAATCAAAGTCTGCAGATGCTCTGGGAGTAAAGTCTCTGTTGAACTAATAACACATTCTGGATGCAATTGCATTATTAAGAATATTCATGATGGCTCCATGAATTTGCCTGGATGTGGATCAGCTGCTCCTAATTCAGTCATATGCTACATAGTTATGTCATTATGTCCTTGGTATCACTATCCTTTTCTGATATCTTATGTTCTTGTTTCCTTCAGAATCCTTAGGTCTCCTTCCATCCCCCTCAATTTGACATTAAAAAAGTATCTCACTGCAGAGGTATATCCAGACTAATGTGACATCGAAATGGCACTGAATGCCATTGCCAGCTTTGGGAATGTGTATTTACAAGACAGCTCCATGTTTGGTTAAACTAACAAGCAAAAAACCTACAGCTCACCAGTTCTCTGGCTTTTCCACTTATGGATGTTTGCTCTAGATCCAAAGGAGTATATCCTTTACTCTGGAACTGGAAGAATAATGCACTGCACTTGTACAGTAAGAATTAATAGAAAAGACATTTAGACTGTGATCTGCCTTTATGCATTTGGGGCTCAATTCAGCAAAGTGCAAAACAAATGCTTAATTTTCAAATAAATTAAAATGTTTTTAAATATGCATTGGGTAGAAATTCATCCTAACATTTACTAAGTCCGTAAAGACATCAAACACCAGCAGTAGTCAGTATTTCATTCACAGAATGAGGTAACTTGTGAATTTTCTAATTGCAGGCAGACATTGGCTCAGGCTTTACGGAATTTGTTTAATCTTTCTGCCTTTATAAAATGTGGATATTGCTATTGGAAAGGTATACCAGCAAATTTCATTAATAGGCTTTACTGGTATAAACTAATTATATCTTTATACAGGGCACTAATGACATAAAACACTGCAGAAGGAAATAGCAGTGTTAAATGTAATCTCTGCTAGAAGGAGGCCAAAAAGTATTAAGAAGTTCTGGCCTGGAGGGCAGGAGGGCCAGCGGAGACTCCTACTTGCATTTTCCGAGGCCCAGTTTTCACTAGGCTGTACCATGGAGTTCCTTAATAGAAGGGGTTCCTTCAGCATCTGGGTCTTCCAAAGGGATTTCAATGAAGCTTTTCGCTCAAGTCACTCCAAAAACATTGCACACTGTCATGGATGGTAGAAAGATCTACGAGACTTACAAATATTTCCTCAGCTTCAGCAGCACCAGACTTTACGTGGGCTCATTTGTCCCGTTGCAAAGCAGTGAAGATTCAGCCACTTGCTCTCAGTTTTAGGTTTTTTACTTTGCTAATTCATGTTGATTCTTTATGCACTTAGAACTGAAATGGAAAATGGTGAATTTTGGTGTAATTAAGTGTGATGAGCTTTACCATATGTTCCGCTTTATGTCAATGTACATGTAAATGCTATAAAGAGTAAGTAGCTCTTCTACATCACACTGACCATTTAAAATGGTTGTTCTGAAATGGAATTATTTTATTTTCCTGTACAAAACATGTCAGTATAAAGATTTGTGTTGCAGTGGCTGATAAAGAAAATCCAATAACCAAGCAAAGTAAAACCTTCAATGAAGTCATAAGCTAAGAAAGACTTGAAGAGAAACTGTTTAGCTGTTCAAAAGTAATCATGTTACGTAGTGACTATAGCTTGGTGCAAAGCAGTTCTGAAAAGTTGAAGAAATAGTATGTTTTGGACAGAGAGAGCAAATTGAACTAAAGAAATATTTCTGAGGTTAGCAGTTTCATTCCCTGTCAAATTGTTCCTTCTTCAAAGATGAATTACTTCAAAGGGTAAAAATGGACATAAATAGGACAAGTCTTTTTTTTTAGTATGAGGACTTAAGTGCGAGGTTTTCACTCCGTAAAATACGTGAATTGATTTATTTGGCCTGATGATAGCATAAAAACATTAGATTTGTATTACATGGTTTGGTGAGGGCAAAATAGAATTTCTACTATACTGCAAAGAAAGTAAAAGAATGGAAGTAAACCACTTTGCTGTGCTGCAAGAACAGTTATCCCTTGGAACAGATACATAAGTGACACTAAAACCTTTGACAGAGTATGGGGAAGTGAACGAAAATCTCTGATGTTCTGTTAAACAGGTGGAAATAAAAATCTTTAAAAGGGTTTGCTTTGCGATACATACATGAAGTTGGACATCTTCTATTGGCAGATAATAACAGTTCTGTTCAGCATGTGATTTCTTTTAATTTGCTAAGAAGCTTCTGCCATCGACTGTAGTCAGAAGCAGGAAACAGCACAGATGATCTGTCTGATAGAGTCCCATGTCTACAATGTGTTCTAAGTAATATTCTGATGCTCTTATGAAACCCTTGTGCACATGTTCTAGGTTCCTTCAAAACCTAACAAGACAGTGTGAAATGTAAATTCAAATATTTATTCCCCTTGATGTATATTTTAGCCCTGCTTTACCTTCTTATGTTTAGTCAGATTAGTTTATTTATTCTCTCTTGCTATTTAATAATTATGCCGTGCCATCAGAAAATAAGCTAGGAATGAACCATGGATGAAAATCCCAATTGATTTTCCCGGGGTGGGTGTTTTTGTTTAGGAATGGTCTCCCTTGGAGACACCACTAGAAGTGTCAGTACTTGCAGAAGGTAAAGTGCTTCCAAGGCAGAACCTGGGTGTCTGCAAATTCCTGCAATTGAAATGGATCTGCAATGTTTATAATGATTGAAGTTATGTCCTAATACTGCTATACCCAAGAGTCTTCTGAGTTTTCCAGTGTGGTTTATGACTGTACTATCCACTTGAAAAAATAAACAAAACAAAACCAAAAGCTGGTAAATGAGACAATTAAATGTCTTAGGTTGAGATGCTCCATAATTTATTGCAGATCTATGAGAGAACATTTGTAGAATCCATTTAATTCATTTAATAGTAATGCAAACATTGATATAAATTAAAACTCCGGAACGCTCTCTCACATCTTTTCTCTCCCCATGAGAGGTGAATGAAAATGATTTATTACTCACAGATTATAATTGCTTAAAATAGGTTATGATGTAAGAAAAAAAAATTTAATCCCTTCTACGAGGCAGGAGCAAAATTCTACAGACAGAGAAATTACATCTAACGCCAGTGTGTTAAGGAAGAAACATTCTTCTTCTCCCTTTGGGGAAACTCTAAGAACATCTTTTTAGAACTGTCAAAATTCACAAGCTGTAATAAATTATTCTTTTTCATTACCCATTTATTAAGTAGGCTGTTTGGTATAATAGCAGAAAAAATCTGTCTAATTTTTACAGCATTACACTACTGTGATTTCTCATTTGAAATAGACAAGTTATCAAGAGCAGTGATGTGTTTTATTTTGTACATTGGGACCATCTTTCCTCTGAATTCTGATGAAGACAACTTTTGAAGCATGTAATACTGTGTCTGTCAGGACGGTTACACGTCAGGAAGGTAGGCTGGCTCAGTGGAATTGCCAACCTTAGGGCTAGCTCATACACAGAACTTCGACTGCAAGCTTAGGTAAGTTATGCACACAGTACCCACTACTGCGTTTCTGCTGGCTCTTTGCTAATGTACATCACAGCGCTCAGTACTTCTCCCCCTTCAAAATGCTGGATCCTATCCTCTTTCTCTGTCAGACACTGAGGGACAATTTATGAGGGAGTTAATTTACTGCTTGTAGTAATTGTATTGATGTGTCTGATTCACTCTTATTTACAATTACCTGAAGAGCTGAAGTGGACATCAGATGCAAAATTTAGTACCATGTTAAACAGGAAATCTGAGGTAAAACAGACCATCAAGGAATTCCACAAACTTTAGCAATGTTGTAAATACTGGCTATAAGATGCTGCGGGGATCTCACCAATTGTAATGCTAATGTGAAATTCTGAATGAAACTTTATGCTGGATAAATAGATAAAACCCTGGCTTAGGAGATGAGAAATCTGGAATAAGGTCTTGGCTCCATCACAAATCTCTGTATGATATTGAGAGATTAATTTATTGAATACAATAATTTAGTCTATTATAAATATATAAAGGTATTATACTATAATTACATGACTATAATTTGCATTATATAAATATAGTACAGGTCTGCCCAGGTAAAGCTGCCTTGCCCCTGGTGGTGGAATTGAAACAGTAATGACTTTAGTTTCATAAAATGAAAGTCAAAATACATATTCTTCTGGTTTGCTTAAGCTGGAGAAAATGTGCACACTCTACCCGAGGTTTATTATGTGCAAAGAGCTTTTGAATAAAAGATCCAAAGTCAAAAACCAAATTGTAAGTGGTTATTATAATGGGTTTATTTAGAGCACTGTCAGGTGTCTCGCTCATGGGCCACCACATTTGCATCCATCCTACCCATGCTCAGAATCAAATGTCTGAGGTATAATACTACAAGTAACAACTGCATTTTCATATTCAACTGCTCTGCAAGCTCAGGGGAGGTGTCTGGCCAGATCCTTAGCTGGCAAAATGAACTCTTGTGGGTCACACAACATTACACCACGCTTCTCCTGAGGTTCACTGCATTTTCTATATGGGGTTGCACGCATGGTAACATGTAACTACACAATGTAGCCCAGATAATGTGACTACAAAAGCAAAGTGAATAGATGGCTGCAATAATATTTTTAGGAGGTATGTGTGAGACTTACAGTCCTTCTCCACCCCCTAAAAGGGACACACAATGAAAACAGAAAGACAAAATAAAAGCTACCTATCTCCTATGCCCTGAATGGCAACAACGAGCCAGGAATGCTGCCTTGTTGGCTTTGGTTGAAAATATATAAATAAATGGTGGTTATAAACCCCACATTGTATCTTCACAGCCAGCAGCGACATAAAGCTGCTTTCTTCAGCTAGGAAGTGGATTACATTTTTATAACTAATCCGCAGCTCTTGGACTGAAAAGATTTTCTAAGCCCCCCCTCGCTACTCTCTCTTCTAGGTCTGTGCACAATAAAAGCTTCCTTCCACCTTTTTCCACCCACTTCCCAAAAGTATATCCATGGTTCTTTTTTTGGACTTTGTGCCTGTGTACATAACTTTATGCCTTTTATTGTTAAACAGGATTCACAGACAGGGAAAAAAAAACCCAACACCCAAACAACACAGTGCTTCACTGATCCATAAAACCATTATAGGCAACATTTCAGTTTCAACAAGTGCCAAAAATTCTCCCACCCCCCCCGAGTATAAAAAATAAAGCAGAAACAAAAATAACAAGGCTATTAATCTTTCATTAAGTTAAAGGGATGAAAAGGAATCGCTTAAAGTATCATTCTTTACTTGCACCACAAGATTGGATGCCCCCTGCTGACTTCAAAGGCCCGAGAAGAAGCTGGTTAATATTGTTGGCACAGAACCAGATTGTGGTTTACTTTAGTTTTTCTGATTTTTTTTTCCAACAAAAGAAAACATTAAGGCTTGGACACTGATTGCTGAGTAACAGCTATTGAAAGAGAGTGCCTTTTGTGCTGCTACCACTAATATGTCAATTTTCAGACATGTAATAGCTGTTCAAAAAATCGTGTCAGCCGCTGCATGAGGGCAAAAGTCTGTAACATTGCTCCTGTTTGTTCTGTGGTTTCAGATCAGATACAAATCACCAGTTTTCCCTGTATGCCAGAGTGTTTGGATTTGCAATAGCTTCAGTGAAATATGGACTTTATCCATCCCAAGAGAAGTAATAGATCCCCCATAAGCCACAAAGTCACTCACCTGCTTCCCTGCACAATTGCTATTACATTTTAATTCCTCCCCAGCCCCAAAGTTTGTGTATATTGAAAACAAAGCTAATTGCTACTGAGTGACATAATTTTGTGGTTACTTCTCTTTGTGCAGGGGTTTCTTGTCAGTGTAGTGCAAGCTGTTAAGCTGCAGCTTGTGGTTGCCGCTGCCTGGCAGAGGGTACATAACAAGAAGCAGGGAAAAGGAAGGCAGGAAGTGTTTGTGATGGTTTGATGATGTGCTGATAGCTTAATGTGCTTGGCTGAGTTGTGCGGTGCAGGCTCATGTAAATCCATATTGCTTGGTGTACATGTGTGGCAAAGGGAGAAAACGTTCCATGTATTTTGCTCTTTTTCTGATAAAGAAATAGCTCAGTCTCCGTTGCACGGTCAGCCTTCAGCCTTTTTCCTTAAGTGGATAGTAAGGAAATACATGCGTGAGCATGCAAAGCAAGGCCTCCTGGGCTTTGAGTACCTGAATTCCCTGGGGTTTAGTGCGACTTGTTCTTGGGCACAGTAATTGTAAAGCCCAAAGAACCTTCCCACATCCACACAGAATAACTGCTGTGCCAGATGCTGCATGTGTAAGCAGTGGTGTCCGGTTGGTCAGCTGAAAACAGGCAAGGCTACCCAAATGGCATAGGCACAGGGAGATGGAGAGACCTGGCTTTACCCACAAGTGCAGCTGGCTGTGCACAACTGGGAGGACAAAAAGCCTCACTTGTGCTTCTGCACAGACCAGATGGAAAGCCAAACCTTGGAGTTAAAATCTGCAAACGGCCAGTCCTATAGTAACTGGAAGTTCTATTCCTGTAAAAGCAAAGCACTTCTAGTGTCAGGTCTGGCTAGTAACAGCTATGATACTAACTTCTAACATATAGGCACTGGACTCCAGACCTCTGCTGACCTGCTGTAATGTCTTGGGTGTAAAATGGGATGAGAAAGTACCAGCTGAAAATTTCAGTGCAGTTTATGGAGTTATTCTGCATATAAAGGGAGTAGATATTTTTAAAATACAAACTATATAAAAATAGGGTAATTGGAAATATCTATTTTATTTCATCTGCTGT
Organism: Coracopsis vasa; assembly: GCA_026283785.1. Classification (NCBI taxonomy): domain Eukaryota; kingdom Metazoa; phylum Chordata; class Aves; order Psittaciformes; family Psittacidae; genus Coracopsis; species Coracopsis vasa. Next base: position 51,424 of record JANHGB010058102.1, read on the forward strand.
CATTCACTCCCCTAAGGCAGCGCCAACTGGATCTGCCCTTTTGAATCCATATTACCAAATGACGCAGATATATCTCATTTGTCCCTGTGAAGTTCTTTTTCTATTTACACCAGGCTATTAATACATAACAACTGCAAATAAATTTGGCTTCTTTCCCCAGAGTGTATTTCCCCCAACATCTCCCTGTCATGCTCATATCCATTATCTCCTCTAACTATTCCCCCTGGGCAAGATTCAAAATTCATCATATAACTTACATTTAATCCAACAGTGTTTGCATAAGGCATATATACATTCTTGTGGATGCCAAATATGACAGATATCTTACATTCCTTCTTTAAAGCCCTTTTCAGGGGAAGTCTATTATGCTGTTGCTATGATGAATAATGGCTCCCTGACTTCTAATAAACTATGTATTTTATTTGTCTGAGTTAGCCCATAAATTCTGAGGCAGGAGGAAAGGGCATGGCCATTATCCCTTTTGGGTTTTTCAAGAAGCAACATATATTTCCTGCACAAATTAGCAACTGGAGGCAGTTGCACTGTTTGGGAGGCAGGTTGCCCAATGCTTGCTATTACCAAACACTTTTCAATTGCTCCTAGTTCTACCAAATTGCATCTGTTTGTCCTGAAATGTGGGATCTCAGCTGGCTGGCTCAGGCATTTCTGGGAGTATGGTGAAGGGTAAAGTTTTGGTGGTTTTGTGTTAAAATATTCTGTCAAACAGAGCAGGAAAGCGTAAGTTATGTTTTTAAAATACTGATACTTCAGTGTTAAGCTACAGAAAGGTGCATTAGGAAATTAATAACTATGTCTCAAGGCCGGTTAGTGCTGTGTACACACCAAACACTGGAGATAAAGAGAAGCATTAACCAGCATGTCCATGTGCTGAATGAGGCCTGTGTTCTCTGGGGGAAAAAAGTGATCATGTAATTGAGAACCCTGCCATAATGTATAAAGAAGCAGGAGGCTTATCCTGCTCCACGAGCACCTCAATTCCTGGCATTTTCTTATTTTTAAGTGCTTGAGTTTGACCTGAATAACTGTCACCTAACTTGTTTCTCTGTGTGTATAATAAATACTAGGGACTAGTGCAACAATACAAAATGCAATTATTTCATTTGAGCACCTGTATGAATTGCATCCATTTGGGGTAGAATGGCTCCTTCCCTGAAAAATTAATTTTCTCCATCTCTCAGATTTTCTGATGAGGTTTCCTGCTGGACAGGACAGGGAGTAAATTCTGCAGAACCTGAGCAGGGATGCAGAAACAAGAGCATCACCTTGGTGTCCTTCCAGGCCATGGGATCTGTGCTATCCCATCAGCAGGGACATTATCCTGGGTTTTTGTCAGCAAACTTCCCTCTTGCAGTCTTCCTGACTTCAGTGGCCTCTGGATCAGGCCTGGGCATGTGTCACGGATGTAAGCATAAGGAAAGACTGTATTTTAACACTACATACAGTCTGGCTGCATGCTGCAGCTTTGTGACTTTTACTGCATTTATGCTTCACTTTGTGTAATGTTTATCTTGAAAAGAAGAGGTTTAAGCTTGGCTAAGCAAAAAGACTTTTCAAGAGGGGAATGGCTGGTTCAGGCTTGAGACGGCTGTCTGTTAAATGTTATATTAATGATAAGATCCTAAAAGAGCCGGTCGGGGGTGAGCAATCTTTTTCTTTCCTTTTTTACACTATCTTTGCTGAAGTTTCTTTTCCGCTTGTAGTGAAGGGGAACAGTTTTCGTTTGCTCTCTCTCTTTTTTTTATCACCAACTTCAACCACAGGGTCAGCTTTGATTTGGGTGAGTCAGAAACATATTTATCTCTGAAGTTGCCCTTCTGTGCCTGGGAATGAAGTGTTTCTCCTCATCTCAGAAAGCAGAGACATATTTTAAATAATAGCAGTGCCAAGAGAAAAAAAGAAGAGGTAATGATAGGTGTTTGTTTTACCTGCTGTATAGCAGGCCCAGGTTACATGTTGCTGGTACATATAAGATTTTAAGAGACTTCTTTAGTTTCTCTCTGACACTGTTTATAGTTTGTTTATAGAAAGAGATCTGTACTCCAGATTTTGTTCTAAACTCTGCTCAGCTCAGACAGTTGTTACAGCAGATAGACTTGACCTAGTACTCACCCTGTTTAAGATGTGTTTTATTTTTGCTGGCATTCCATAGTTGCAGGAAGCACTCAAGCCTTAATCTGGACCACTTGTCGGGTAGTGAAAGGAAAAAAACAATTTAGGGAGCAATCCTCTTGAGAAACCATACATGGGTTTTAGGGAGAGCTCAGCAGGCCTGCAAATGCTGCAGGCAGCTTTGAAATCCCCAGTTTAAGATGGGCCAATGAGGCTTTGCTGTTGATGCCCCAAGGGAAAAGCCAAATGCAGCACTCATCACAATGTGAATACATATCAAGAATAAACTGAGATTTTGCATGGTTTGATCATCGTCTTCCTGCCTCCTTCTGCAGTTTTGGTGGAAACAAAACTGCTTAGAAGCCTGAAAACGCTGGAAACATGTTGGTTCTCAGACTCTTAACAGGTATCTCCACGGTCTTCAAGGCTGAATTCTTTTGTTCACATAGCTTCTGCCCTTGGGCAGGAGGAGTACATGCCATCAGTGCAGCTGCCTATCTGTTCAGAAGGCTGTGCGCATTGAGGAGCAAGCATATGCTATTCTTGGCTGTGGTTCTGTGTGAGTATTAGACGTCCTGACAAGGGTCTTTGTAATGTTCTTGGCTTCTGTGGTCTTCCCTTGCTGTACCCATAGTAACTGGCCTGTAAGTATGCCTGGTGTCACCAATGCCAGGCTGTTATACAGGATCTCACATGGTGTACGTTGTAGTCTGGTAAGAAACTCCTAACATTTTGAATCTCAGAGCAAGCTGTATTTGCTTCATCTTCCTTTAGTATTTGAACTATCACTCTTTTTTCTTAGTATGGCTAAACTAGAAAGAATGAATTTCAAGTATACTTCAGAGATACTGCTGTGAGCTTTGATTTCCTTATTTTAACCAAATGCATAATTTGAAAGAAGAGGGTCTTGGAGCAGATGCAGAATGTAAGCAGTGGGTGGTGCTCCGCATCTCTGAGAGTTAGCCACAAGGATTTTACACTACATTCATGACATAGGCTTAGTAAGTAGCCTGCTAGTTCTACAAATACAAACAAGAAGATTGGATATGTAGTTTCAGATTACTCTGAATTATGCAACAAAACAATTCAGATGTACTTGTGGCAGATTTGGAGGTGGAACTTGCTTTTTCTATTACTTATCCAGCTGCATTTAGGTAGATCAGGGAATTAGAAAGTTCTGGTAATTTTTGGAGGGAATCTTTTGATTCCTTTATTGCAAATCCCAGTTCGAGTGTTGCAATTACTACGTTTCTGCAAGGTATATTCTCTCCAGTGCCATTATTATATTCCCTTTCACTGGACAATCCTTTTGGAAAATGAACTCATGGGAGGAACTGGGTTGCACAAAAAAAGGAGCAGTGGACAAGTAATCCATATGCATGTGTCCACAGGGAAAAGCTACTGTATATGCAAACCTATTATTCTGTGCAAGCACTAATGACATATGGGGGCTGCATTACTGGAATATCTGAAGTGTACAAGCTCTGTATAAGTTTCTGAATGACTTGGGGTCGAATGCAGCTATGTGGTATATCCACATGGATTTGAATTAACTAGATGAATGTTTTGGTACTAACAATGTATAATTATAACTTGTTCTTACTGTCATTAAAATGATTTGATTTGCCGAGGTGATCAATCATTTATGTCCACTTGGGAAAAAGCCACATGTCTATAGAGATATATCATAAAATTCATATTAAAATGGTGGTCATAGTGCATTTTGGCTTGTAATGGAAATGTTACTGCTTAAAAGCTTTTAGAACTGCACCAGTACAGACATTAATAGCTAAACAGAGAAGGAGAGATACTCAGCAGATGCAAACTGCTGTCATTTATTTCCACTGAACTGTTGCAATTTATGCCAATTGAGAGAATCACTCTAATGGCCACTTCTGTCTTCACGCTGAATGTTGCCTGAGTAAACAATTAGTTTTACTAATTTAATGGAAACTCTTTGCGTGTTTTCCCACGTGCACTAACCTCGGTTTCAAGATAAGAAAAGCACACAGTGGAGGTCAGCTCTGGCACAGAGAACGTTATCCAGGCTGAAGTCAAAGGGTGACAGCAGTAGCTGCTACTTGCACAGTTTCTCCTTGGATGGGAAATTTGGACAAAGGGACAGGAAATTCCACAGTACTGATAAAAAATAATTCAAGAGTATGATGCTAACAACTATAGCTTCACCTTGCAATAGCACTGCTTTTCACTGTCTGTGCTCAGCGCTTTTCCACCACTGACTTGCCAGGTGTTGAAAAGGATGTTGATCCGATTGCCACTGCCTTGTGCTCCAGACTTTTGTAAACTTGGCAGCGATTTTGTATTTCTGAAAGCTTCATGGAAGCCAGCCACTTCTAGAGTGCTTCAGGGTAGTTTTCTCTCAGGCCTTGTTGCTCCATGACTTCTGCAGAAGATCTGTTTCCCTACTTTCCTGGACTGCTAGCTTTCAAGATACGTACCTGTGAACAGAGTATGGGAGCAAACAGGGTTCATGTAAAAGTGGAAGAACTAGCATGACCAAATAATAACCCATGTATGGTGCAATTTCCAGTTAAACTGATGGTAGGAAAACTGCTAAAGATTTGAGAATTAATTCTTTAACCCTTCTTTCTTGGACTTTTTTTCTATCCTCTAAGACAGGATTTGGACTATTTAGCTGATGTCTTTTTTATTGTGTTCTCCTTTCATTTGACCATCCTGTGTTCAGATTTACTGACAGAAGCACATAGCCCTGAACACCGAGCATATGCATAGAAAATAAGACTTCTTCATAGCTGTTTTTGAGTAATGTTTAATGAATTAATGGTTTAAAGAAAGGGATGGAAGAAGTAGAAATAGTTTATATTTTAATATTTTGTTCAAGAAACTCTTAATAGATGTACACATCCTATTCTTATCAACCGGGGAAAACAAATAGAAAGTTACTGAAGCAAGTCACTCAGCCTAATATGAAGATTACTAGCCACCCTGGAAAAATAACATACCTGAATAAACAGGCTTCCTTTTCCTACCTCTAGCAAGGCTCCCTCACAGAGACCTGAGACCATTCCTGCTAATACTGAACATTATGAAAGGTTAAATGTAAAATTGAATGGAAATCTTGTCAGACCATTTCTTCCTTAGCTGCAGCATACATACCATGATGCATTCCTCAACTGTTGTTAATTTAAAGGTTTGAGGCTAAAGAAAGGAGATTCTGGAAATGTCATGCTGGTCCATGTGGGTTAACTTAGTCTGAGGTATCTCCATTTTCAGCTTGAGGATTCAAAGTGACTTGGTGGCAGACTTATTTTTTTTCTCTCTACTATTTATCTTTAATCTGAAAATCAAGAGTGCCAAGATTTAATATTAGAATTAAGTGCAGCAGATTGTTAGCATTATTATGAAAAACAGTTCATACCTTAGATCATAACAAATAGAGGAGGTTTTAGATGTGCATAGATAGAAAAGAAAATACTTTCTGTTTGGGAGATTGTACAGTGTATTTCACTGGGAATGTTAAGAGGAAATGTTAATTTTGCTAAGAGGAAATCATGCAGATTTCAGATTTGCCATGTGCCACGGGAAAATATCTATATCCAGATAGTTAAGATTTTAGATTATTTTGGCTTTTGCTTTTGTAAATGGAAACCTCAGGCCTATATCATTATCTATTCAACTATCTGGACTCATTGTCTTTAAGCTTTTAACATATGTTCTTAACATGTTTTCAGGAATCAGTGTAAATACCTTGGTTTTGGTAACATGTTTCCTCTTATTCCTTTCTGCATTGGGAGCTCCACAATTCTGACTAAACATCCCTGTACAGAAAGAATATCCCACTGCTCAAAACTTTTTTACTTTGCTGAGTTCTGTTTTCATTTAGAGCATAGTCAAAATTCCATACTTGATCAGACTAGTGGTATAGTTAGCCCAGTATCCTGTCTTTAAGAAAAGCTAGTAACAGATGCTGCATAGGAAGGGAAAAGGAATGCTTCAGTTAGTAACCCAGGGGTAACCTGCCTGCGGGGAGAGATTTTTCCCCGAGCCACAACAGTCTGAGACAGAGTTATGCCCTGAAGTATAAAGTTTTATATCCCTTTAAAAAACAGCTATCTTAATTTCACAAAACTTTTTGTGAAGTATCTGTTTTTTCATAGAGTCCCATTAAGTTCTTGTCTCCACAGTTCATACAGTTCAATAAGCCAATTATGCTCATTATAAAAGAGATCTCCTTTTTGTCACTTGTCTGTTTGATCCATTTCAATTTAATTAAATGGTCAAAAATTAAAGTATATTTTTCCCATCTTGAAAATAAATCCCTCATTGTAACTTTTCAGAAAATAACCTATCTACTTCTGTATATTTCATTTGGAGTAATTCTGAGTTTTTACACTGGTGAGAGATTATTTAAGCAACCACCTCACTGATCTGCTGTAAAAACAGTATTTTAAAGTTGCAATTTTCTGTGAAAGAACTTCAACATGTAATTCTCTTCTGTCTTTGTAGGATCATTTGCTCAGACATAATGAATTCTGCTGAATCTGATAACTTTATTTCTCATAAAGTAATCACAGTAAAATAATGAGTTACTCTATCATCATTTTTGCTTGCCTTTTTCACTTGAAAAAAGTCCTTGAGTTCTTGATTAGTCTTCTTGTCTTAAAGGACTTGTCTTCTGCCAGGTTGAAAGAAAAGAATTATTCTGATTCTTTACATTTGATTCACCATTGCTCTGAAATAATGAACGGTATCCTGTCTTATAATGACCCAAAACATCAAGGATGGCTTCCTACTCACTATGAAAGACATAGGTCCAGCTTTTTCATTGGGATAAAAAACTAGTTAATAAAATCAGCACAGTAGTTCAGATATGTTAGCCTGTTAGAGCTCTGACAGGAAAGTCAAAGATCTTAAGAAGAAGAAGAAGAAAGGGAAGGAGAAAGAGATTCATGGGAGAAAGAAAGGGGGGGAAATGTGATTTTAGATGGTATCAAACAAAAGAAAAGAATGTTACTGTCAGTCCTCTCCCACCAAATTTGCCTCTGCCCAGTTCAGTGCTGGTTCCACTGCTCAGGTCAGAGATGCATTAAAATGCAGCAAAGTGATAATATTTCTGGAAAACTGGAACCATCCTGGAACTACTTGAACAATTCTTAAAGGGACTGATCCCAAACCCACAGAAGTAAATAGGACCTTCTGCATTGATTTCAAGAGGCTTTCAATTACACCACAATCCTGCACAGTTGAACAAATGCTGAATTGGTTGTTGGCAAGGTATTTGTGGGGAAGCCAGTTCTACTGTTACTAATAGAATTGATCATTAATAGAAACAAAACACCACACTATTCCCTGACATGGTAACACCACACCTCTGTACAATAATTTTATGTAATGAAAACCATCACAAACTTCAGATTTTTTAAATGTTTGAAGAATTAAAATTCATCAGAAGTTTGAAACCTGTTGTATTAAAACTATCAGAAAGGGCTTGTATTTACTTCCCAACCAGCACATTTTAGAAGTCTGTGCACTTTTCCAAGTGCTATTTCGTGTCCTGTTCCAAGTGATGACCTCTACTATCTGTGCTGGACTTAGGTATTATTTTTTACTGAAATGAGATCTCTTTAATCAGCTTTAAAAACATTGTGAACTGAAACTGCTCTTATTTAAAAGTTTAACTTTACTTTCATCAATTTATAATCAGAGTTCCTCTGGTATGTTTGATTCCTGACAAACAAGGATAAAAGTCTTGTGCCCCCATTGCTAATGAGATGATAAAACAGCAGGGATCAAGTTTTTAATTACTACAGGCTATGCACTGGAGAGGTACCAATGATATTTTCTATTGCATGTCTAAGTTGTAACTTCAGGCTTATGACAGTCATGCTGTGTTCCTCTGCCTTTGATGATCACTCATCTTTGTCTCCTGAGAACATACAAAAATTTCTGAGCTTGAATCCTGGGGGGCTTGCAATTATTGCTGTAACCTGGCACAGGTTCCAGTGTAGTACCATTGCTGCTCAGTCAGGATCCGATATCTGAACGGAGGGTAGGACATGCAAAACATCTATGAACTTTTCTTCTCAGACAATCTGGATTCTCAGTCTAGTTGCCCCTTTAAGAATTATGCTTTTAATTAAGCTGAAGAATCATTTAATATTGTTTCATTTTTTTCCTCTTAGAAGCACAATGTATTTATTACCTTCTCATACATAAAGGATTATGGCCACAGGCACACAGCAATACACATTTTTGGCGCTAGGGGACTCAGGTCCTGGAAAATTGACAATACGGTTTTTGGAAAGGATCATGTTTATAAGCTTGTTGAGCAAGTTTTTTTCTTTGAATGAAATTAATACTGATGTAAGAGATTAAAATGCATTTTCTAGTAATAAATAGCTCCATTATTAGAAAGACAGAGCTGAAGCTGATGATTCTGGAGAACCATCCTTCCTCCCCATGGTTTTACAGATCTCCACCTCACTGATCAGCTTGTGGATATTTGGCCATTACTCTGGTTATTCAAATCCTTCTTTTCTCTTTTGCTCCATTCCACTCTTACATAAGAGTGACTATTTCCTTTGGCACCAGTGCAAGGCAAACAAAAGAGCCACCAGTTGTGCTAACATAGACAAAAGCCCAGATGAAACCAGAATGAGGATGTTTGTAGGTTACATGGAAAGTCACCTCTCCCGGTTGCCTTAGGACTGAATCACTGCTTTAGATCACCAGAAATGTGTGGGGAGGAAAAAACAAAGAGGAAAAACATTGAAAGTATCTTCTCACTGACTTGCTATGAGTTTTTTCTCTGAGTTTGAGAAATCTGAACATAAACCAACTAGATTCTTCAAATCAAGAAGAGGCTGTCCCCGTACAGGCCATGTACCCACCCACCAAAATTTGCTCTGAACCCACTGCTGCTTCTTTTCTGCCACAGCTGCACAGCTCTGCCACTGTCCCACGGAAACCTGCAGACATAATTTCCTTTAAATTCTTTTATGTTGAGAGAGCACTCTGTGAGAAAATTATTTCCTCTCTATTTTGAGTTGTGCTTTCTGTTTAATCTCTGCTTGATATGAGACAGGTATCTCTCAGCCTTCTTTCCTAACAAAACAAAGCTGCTATTCCTTTCCTCAGTTCCTTCACTTTATACTTCCTCTCTGCAGCTAAATCATAACCAAGGAGGGAGTTTTCCATTTGGGGAAGGGGTTAAGACCACAGAAATAGTGATATCACCAGCATGAAGTGGAGTCAGCATGGGGAAAAGATGAGTCTGGGAGGACCTAAAATACAAATAATGAGGAAGTACTTGTCTAAACCTGCAGATTTTACAATAATATCATTTGTGTATGGGCAAAATACCACAGGATGTGCCTGCATTCAGAAATACTGCAAAATACTGTATGAAAGCAAACTTTAACTAATATATTCATTTCAGCAAGAATTGTGAGTTCTGATCTGACTTGGATTCTCCAGAGACTCCATGTCAGACAAATGCTACAGAAATCAAGAGACCAGATGACCCACTTCTCTCTAGCTTGAGTATAAAAACCCCACTGCTTTAGTAGCCCCATCCAAACTGGCTGTAAATAATCATTCTTAAGAAAAACAGGGTGATAACATTAACTTCAAAAAGTACTTCACAAATTTGAAAACTTCTATTAAATAACCAACCATGATTAATGCACTTGGCTGTAGAATTCAATTACATTTTAAAAGCAAATCATGGAGGAGACTTCATACTTGTTTTCTTTTACAACTGATATGACAGATCAAAAGTGTTAATGCTACAAATACTGAACTGACAAGAAACCAAATACAGCTTAAATGCACTGATTTATTTTACAAATGTAGGACAACCAAGTGGTAGACTATTGTTCTGTAGAGGCAATCAGTGGCACTTAAGATCTATACAGCTTGTATCAACTGAAACCAATGCATAAACAGAATCAAGAGATGTTTAATATGCTACATAATGGAACTTGAAATGAAGTTGACCATAAAATGTGCATAATCTAAACTGCAGAAATCACTCCATTTTAACGATTAGTTTCCTAAAAAGAAAATGTAAAACGTTTAAAAGATTTAGCAAAATGTGTGCATAGATTGAATAAATCATCATGGGTATCAATTATATCTTGAAAATTGCGTACTGCTCTTACAACATCAAGGACTGGTCTTAATCACAGCTACAGTGTAACTAACATTTTCTTAATGAGTGTTGTTCTATTATAAGATTAACTTGTGCTGAAGCTGAAAGAAGCTAAAAGAACTTTGAATTAAAAGAATTCCAAAGAAATTTGAGAGGTACGCAGGGCAGCAGATTGTTCTGAAATATGTTGGATTTTTGGCCCAAATGCTGTTCTACTTTCTCACTCCATGAGATGTCTCTTGGGAATACAGCAAACAAGAGCTGGCATTTTTTCCAGAATTGTAAAATGTAAATATTGCAGTGGGCTACAAGAGCAAAACTGTAGTAAATTCCTGTCTATATAAGAGAAATTTGCATAAAATAAGCACATTACATTATTATAATCCTTAATATAGAGGTACATCAGTTACAACAACTCTTAAATTTCTGTATTTAGTCGCAAATCATGCTTGATTGACATATTGTACCCATATTGAGTGCGTACTACTGTAATAGCTCTGACACAGCAGCATCATTTCATCAGCTAGGCAAGCTATTAAGTGAAGGCCAGAGAACTTGAAAGACTCCTGAATCAAAAAACAAACAAAACCCCCCAGTGAATTCATGTTTATCATCAGCATTACAAAACACTTTAAGATTTTATTATTAAAGAATACTATAATTTAGTTTACTACAGAGCAGGGTAGAGAACCCGTAGTTTGAGAGGTGACAACAATCCTTTTTATGGGCACTGTAGTTCTTGTCCCCCTCTTTGCCTGGCTTACCCAAAGGGGAATCATGGTCAACTGCTTGCTATTTGTGTTCAGGATTTTGTTAACTTGGTCCATTCTCAGGCTGCTGGTCATGAATGAGATCTAACATGGGACATAAAGAAGATCGACTTTATGATCCACAAACAATTTATGGGAAGCAGCTGGTTTAGTGTGAACACATAAAGTGTTAGTACAGAGATCATTCAGCCCTGAAAATGGGCTCTTCCATGCAGGAGCAGAATACAGCATCATTTTCTGTTATACTAAAACTGTACCGCTATGAAATTAAAGGAAGAATTCCAAATGAAAATATTCATGTTTACAGAAAAGAGAACATAACTCTTGAGGCTACTGCCATACCTCAAGCCTATTATTTCTATATGCTGAGAACAGAAACATTTGCATTTGGCATCTCATTTTTCTTCAGCAAATTTCTTTTCTCTGACTTTCTCACTAAAAGAGCTAGTGTGGATTGAGAACATTATGGTACTTATACAAAAGGAAAACTAGATAATAGGTGTTTTTTATGTCAAAAGATTGTATTGCTTTTCTCCTACTGCTGGGTGGTCATAATATTTAAGTCATAAATGGGCAAATGTCAAAGCAGGTCTCCTGCTGTGCCTGACTCCCTCTAATAATTAGGTGCTGTTTTATTGTTCTGTGGCTTAGTTGTGAGTACAGCTGTCAGCTGACATAACTGGTAATGGAAGGACCACATTCCTTATAGCTAGGCAACTCCCTTCAAAATTCACAGCATATTTACAGCCATCAGATTTGCAGTATCAGGTTCCAGACTATAGCTGTGCACTGCAAAATAATATCTGAACTGATGTGACTGCACTGTTAAATATGTGCATTTAACATAAAAAAATATATTCATACAAAATAAGAGGATCATGTTGGGAGCCCATCCACGTGTAGACAGAAGGCTCCCATCTGTATTTGCCTAAGGAAAAGTGCAATAGCCATTTACGCCTTGCCTGTCTTGCTGCTGTTTGAAAGGTGTTTTACCATCCTGCTTCAGACTCTCTCTATAGGCTCCTGTGATACTTCGAAGGTCAAAAAACTTCTGCTGGGCCTGATAAATGATAAGGGAGAACCTTCCTGTCCTGACTTATCTTTTCTTTGAAGGCTTCAGGTGGCAATGCCAGAAAAGCTTGCTGTGCTAAAGTTGTTTCCTGGGTGAAAGGAAATAAGCTGTCTTGGGAAAGAGGGCTTATGGAATGATTGGTGCCCCATTGCATGGGCCACACCAGGAGCTGACCCACTTGAGGTGACTCTTCATAAGGTGTACTTTAAGGACACAGGTCTGTGCTTCCCCCTGTGCAATCAGTCATGGGGTGCCACAGTGATGATCATTCTAGACACCTCTTGTAGCCTAAACCAATTTGGATGGCAACAAGAAGAAAGCATAGATGTAGCAGGTGCTGTTCCCTCAAAAACAAGCAGGAGATTTCCTCCGCACTTGAAAGCCTGGTGTGAAATGAGGTAAGGGTGGTTCTCAGAAAGAGCCGCTTCAAGAGGCACTCTTGCAAAGGAAGAAGTTACAACTTCTTGCTACTCCAGCCAAAAGGCACACAGGTTTAATGCTGCAGGATTATGTGCTCTTTGTGTACTTAACAAAACATGTCAGTAATGTGCTGTACAAAAACTTTCCTGTGGCAGCTGTCAGACTTGTTACAAGTTGTAGTTGAGCAACCAGTCAGAACGTGGTTTTCTTGGGGAAAGGATTGTTATGAAGATTGTTGTGTTTATTCCAGAAAATTAAATTAGCTCCTTGCTATTCTATATTCTAGCAATAACTTCCTACCGAAAAGGCACCCTCCTTCAGCGGGGACTTAGGAAAACAAGCAGAAAATAGCTCATTCAAAGCTAGTAGTGTATAGGAAAGACATTTAGAAAGAATTGAATCCTTAACATCTCAGTCTCTAGCTTTTATTCAAGGAAACAGTCTGTGGCACCTTTTTTCCTTGGCAGAATCCATAAGGGCAGTCCCTTGTTGCCAGAAGACAGGTAAGAAACCAGGCTTTGGACAAAGAATTTATTTGCCACATAATGCTCCTGGACACAGAAATGATAAGAAAAAGTTTACTGAGAAGAAAACCAACCAGTAGTATATCAGTAAATGTCAAGGGTTTACTGGCAGTCCCATACTGACCCTGATGAAGATGTCAATTCACTTTAGCTGTTATTTGAAAAGGAAAAAGCTAGAGTGAAAAAAACAGCAAACAACATACGACATTTTCCTGCTTTCTAAACAGTGGCTAATCACCCACCCGACTTTTTGCTAGATAAGAAAGTTCTGGTGGTGGCTATTTGTGAGAGACTTCATGCAGTGAGAGGTTTTTTTAATTATTTTTGCCCAGGAGACAAATGTGTAACCATATGATTTCTCCCCCTGCTATGTTAAAAATGCATTTGTATTTTTTCAAGCACACCCCGATTAAAGAGGGCACATCTGTTTTAAGTCCTTCTTTATGAAAATTACTGAGCTTCCTCTGAAAGATTATCTTTTAATTTCAAAATTCTTTGTAGCAATAACTTAGATAATAACCAACCATATTTCTGTCTTCTTTAGGAAAAAAGGGAGAGAGAGAGAAAGAAAGCACCATTTTGAGCTTTGAACTCCCCCTCCCTCCCCTCCTTGGGTCTCCTTTGAAAAGGCCCCCCTCATTTGCGTTTAAAATGGATGTTTCATACTGGTTGATTAGTGTTAGTATGGGATACCAGCCGCTCGGAGCCCAAGGCTCAGCTTGAGATCTGCGGATTATTCATCAACTTCCCCGGCAGGGGGGACCGTTCCTCACTCTCGCTGCACAGCAGCAAAGTGTTCAGCTTTGCTTTGCAAGGCTTTTTTTTTTTGCCTCTTTTCACAAAGTTTTTTTTTCTCTTTTTCTCCCTCTTCTTCCCCATGAAGGGGTTACTTGAGTGTACATAACACCAGATCACTTTTCATACCGAACCTCCCCCTCCCTGACCAGCTTGCTCGCTCTGAATAGCACAGAATGGATCGGGAGGTATTTACCATATGTCTGTCTGGTTACAACCATTGTTTAAGGCAAAGATCATTTAAATACGTAAATTGAGGCTTGGAGAGGCACTCGGGTTTATCACTGTATTATGGCCATATTATAGCATCTTTTTTGTTCTTTTTCCTTAGGCCTGTTTGATGTTTTGTTTATCATAGATTGTTAGAAAAAACGTAGAGGACTTATGTTAGCATGTGTCTGCATTAACAGTATTTCAATAACATTCATCATCATCACTGTTAGCACTTTGAATCCAGATCTGAACAGACTATTTATTTATATTTTGTTAATTGACATTAGCTACCTGTGTATGTTTGTAGTATTTGATTGCTATTATTACTCATACCTATTAGATGATGCTTCAGAATCATTGAAAAGGAGTTCTCCTTGTGCAGAACAAAGATAAATAGCAGACAATTTTGTGTGCCTGAAATCTAGCCCACTTTTTTGTCATCTGATCTCACAAAAGACGAGTTCCCTACAAACCTGGGTCTCTCAGACCCAAAAGCCATTATGGATACAGGAATACAATTGCAACATGAAGAGTTTTTCCAGATATTAGTGAGCATATATATTTTCCTTTGCTGCTTTGTCTGCAGCTGCCTGAAGGCATTCCTCTTTCCTTTAACATACTGACTACACACAAAATCATAATGTCTACAAAAAGGCAGACTTACTTTCCTTTAACTTTAGCCATCTAAAACAGGCATGAATCTTGATGATTAGTTTAGAAGAATGTATCACTAATGGAAAGAAACCAGAACCTGCAGAATGTGACCTTTCTATCAATACTTACAATGGAGAAGAATATCCTCTAGATATACTATCTGACAAGAGTCCAGATAATTCATTTGGATCAAACTCCTAACTTGTAGATAGCAGAGACTGGATGAGATGATTCACTCTTATTAAGTATGATTTGATGCAATTATCAGAATCATTAATACTTCTTAAAATTAACAGCTACCATGAGCTGAATTTCCTCTTTTGTTTTCTATTTTCATCCCTGAAAACTCTGAAAAAATATTTTTCTTCTTTGGTACTTTTAGTGAACTATATTTCTACTTTGGGACATCTTTAATCTGCTTACAAGGAGGTTACTAGGAGTAACAGACACAGCACAGCACTGTGCAGACTTTGATAAGAAGAACTTCTTCACACCTACATGAGCACCCACAGTTTCCCATTCCTAATGAATATAAACTAAAGATATGTTTTCTGAACCTGTACCTCCTTGCTGAGCTTTCTCACCATGAAACCACGGCACGTAAAAGTCAGATGTGTTATTTTAAAATACAAACGGCCACAAACACTGCAGTTATGCCAAGCTCAAGGCTATGGATGTGTATCTGGCATGTTCCTTCAGGAATCGGCACTGTACTCCTACTAGGTCCTGTGTTCCAGGAGGGCTCAGGCAGGAGCTGTACCCAGAAAACAAAACTGTGAGGATCTGGAAACTAAGTGGTCAAAGAATGATTTTAGGCCTATCCAAGGTTAGACATACGCTGAAGAAATTATGCAGACTGAAGTTAAGGATTTATGTGCCTGTATCTCTCTGAAACTTGTTTGAGGCACAGGAATGTTTCTTTTCACAGTCCCTAATAAGTCCTTGCTCTTCTCAATTTGGTGTCTGCTGCAGCCATGACCACAGTGGTATCTGAGTGCCATTCAGAATTGCCTCATGTGAATTCTGCCTCTTTCTTCTTTTTCCCAGGAGGAATCCATGTAATAACTACAAAAATTTAAATGCATACATAGATATATGTGCATATATACATATGTATACGGACCAGTGAAACTAGTAACCAAGATGTTTGACTCCTGCAGCCAGGAGATGGGTGTTTTCATCACAGACATCAAAAGAAATATATGAAGGAGGTGGGAATGACAATGAAGCTGATAAGTCAAAGGATATTGCAAAAGATGTTGCAAGAGATGGAAAGGCATATTTTACATACTGTGCTGCATTACAAATGATGCAGTCCACATAAAATACTCTAGAGACAACTCAGAGAATACACTATGTGTCTTGATTTCTTAGGGCCACTTTAGCAGGATAGCGTAAATTGGCACAGCTCCACTGACTTGAACTGATTTGGGCAAATAAATTGCAACAGAAGAGACACCAAAAGAAAACTTAATGAGCTCTCAGTCATTTTATTCAGTTGTGTCTAGAGGCATGGTGACACTTCCGAGGTATTGCTTACAAAGCATTAGAGATAGTGGTAAAGCCATTTGTCCTAGACTCATTTAACATGTATCTACCCAACTCAAGTCAGCGAATCCATGTACATAAGTACATCATCTGCTTGATGCGATAAATATATGATTATATATTTGATAGTACACCTATATGTGATACATGCCAAAGACACACAATGGCTAGCAACATGGATAAGAATTTAGAACAGATTTAAAATACAATGGAGTTATTATATCTTCAAATTACTGTTACTGAGATCAGGATCTCTGCTATCATATTGATCACCATGCTTTCTCACAGAAGTCCATGTGAAAATTCATTGAGCAGGATCAGTTGTAACAGGGTCCATCAGGCATTTGACATTTTAAAAGTTACACAAAACAGAATTTATGAAGTCATTACCTGCAAGCATTCTAAGGGAGGTGAGTGAAATGGTGACACATGTTTTGCATGTAAGTAGATACAAACTTTTTTGAACATAACATAAAATGTGTGAGAATTATATTAAACTCAATTGCAAAATTAATTATTAGGGGTTTAAAATTGTAAAGCACCATTTGGGCTTTAAAGAATCTTCAAAATAAAGAAAATAACTCAGGTATTTATTGTTTTGCTTTAATTTACATTGGTGCTATAAATAGCTGAGAGAAATGATGACAAATAAGCTATTGTAACCCCTTGGGAGTTTATTAGGTCATTTGTGAGAGGGTTGAATAGAGTCATTTGTTGCCCTCAGGTGTTTGAGAGTCTCTTTACCCTTGGGAAAGGAATTTAACAAAGGAGTGTATTTCAAAGAAGGCACTCTGTGTTTTCCACCCTTTTTCTGAAGTGTTTTCAAACACACTCCAAGCTAAAAATTCTCAGAAGTGAGAAAAGGAGGTATATATCAGATGACCCCTGAAGCAGCTGACAATCCTAGGGAGCAGAAGATATGGTCAGATCCTAGAAGCTTGAATCCGAAATACATTTTCACCATAGGAGGCCCTGATTTATTTTTGCCCCACCCACTGGGTGCAAACTTTGAAATTCACAATACAAAAGCCTTGGACTAATGCCCTACTTGCATTTTTTTTTATTTGGCTGAAATGTGACATGTCTTATATTTTGTCAGCTTCTAAAACCACTGGGCAGACTCTTTGTTACAAAAAGACATTGCATCTGCCTTAATCTATATATCTTCTTAATTAAGTAAAGGATTAGCATTTGTTTAGGCTATAATAAACCAGACTGTCAGGCAGTATCAATATAGCCATTGTAATGAATCTGCTAAACAGCTTTAAGGAAAAAAATTAGTACAGTTTTAATTATCTAGGTAGTTATCTGTTCCAAGAGCAATGGTCCAATCCCTCCGGTTTTCCACTGGAGCTGACAGGTAAGCCAAGGGGAAAGGAAAAATGGAAGTGAATCTGTGTATATGGTTTGTGTATATGCTTTTTGTATTATGGTTTTTGTTTCCTTTTTCTTTCCTGAACAGTAGCGCTGATACTTAGCTCATGATTCCTACCTAAAATGCACAGAGTAAGCATTTCTAGCATCACCCATCTTGTACTTGGTTCAGGAGGTGTTATCAAGTGAATTCACTAGACCATTATTTCTTTTTAATTAAAATACTTAGAGATGAAAATCTATGGAAATTAAAAGGTTAGTAATGATCATTACCTTAGTAATGATGAAATAACAGCACAGTCTGAGTAAAGCAGATTTGCAGTATGGAAGTCTTGAATGCAACAACGGCAGTTGGAAACCAGTTAATAAATATGATTGTTATTTTATTTTTCCTTGAAGGCTATTGCTGATGGTCCAAGGCAAGATTGATCATCTTTGTTTCAGGAAAAGCATCCTTCCTGTACAAAAAGGCATCCTTCCTTTGCTTGAAAGAACTTCTATTTGTAGTATCTCTCAGAGAAGTGAGTCACACAGAAATAAGGAAACACCAGGCTAAAAAAATAGTGCAAAAACCTGATTTTGATCAGGGAGCTGTCACAAAGACATTAGTTAAGACTAGTGTCACCAGTGTCTTTGACTGAAATAGGGACAAATGCACTCTATGAGATGAAATCAATGAAATGAGATTCATTGGTAGGGCCAGGGATATGTAAAACAATAGGAAGTAGAATTTAGCATGAATTTTTCTTCATTAATCACAAAGGATAAATCTTAAGAATTCGTTTTGTAGCTCATTTCAGATTTATGCTGATCAATCTTCCAGCATCACTGTTCTATCCTTTACATTCCTGTTTGCTACTAGCAGTACAGAAAAACTGCAATGGCTCAGAGATTTTTCTGGCTTGGTATTAGGACTGATTTGTAATTTTTGCTCTGCACAACCACATGTTCTCTTTGTCATTGTAAGACCATAAACCTGAATTCGGTGGGAACCATTAAAAACTCTTGAAGTTTAGGAAAAATTTGTGTTCTTCTAAAAACAAAAATAAATCTTTAAAAATGTACTTAATGGCTTCTAAGGGCTGGAAGCTGGGGCTTTGTATCTTACTGGGAGGCTGGAAGATTTCACTGTGTTTTTAAAGCATCTGCCAGTCTCCTTTCCACAGCACAGTGTCAGACAGGAGTTACTGTATGTTTGAGAGTGAGAAAAACAAAACAAAGCAATGTGAAAGGGAACATGTTTTCAAAACATCTTTCTGTGTTCTGGATGGTGTTTTGTTTCCCTTGACAGAAGCCTGAATGTAGTGGGCATTTCTGACCTACATTTCAGGGAGCTAACTATTGTCTGTCTGTGTGTACATAACACATAGCAAAACACTGCCTGTGTTCTCCCTGCGCACTGGCAGGCAGAGATTTGTACATTCCCAACACCAACACCCTACAGGGGTTCCCAGACCATCTTAGAGATGCTTCTGCAGATTTGAACACCATATAATTTTTCTGTCACTGAAAGGACCCACTTTAAGGAGTTTATAGCTACAATAGAAACTAACAAAAGTATTGCAAACTTTGCACTGAGTTTAAAAACCAGGTTCACAAGGTAATAAATATGCCTGGCTTTTGGCCAGAGTTCTCCTGCACAGGGGGAGTCCCAGATAGCCAGCCTAACATCTGCATGCTGGACTGCCTCCCTCTGTCCCCTTCTTTGCATTTATAGATATATGCAGGCTTGGAAAGCTCTGCACAGGAACAGTAGTTCCCGCATCACATCACCTGAAGCACGTGCAGTTGCGCATGCCATGGAGGAGGCTACAGTCCTGTTGTCTACCACTCTCAAAAATTATTTCCTGGCCTTGTTCAGGGCTTCAAGAGTGTACTGTCATCCACTTAGATTACACTTGAACCCCCTCTCAAGTGAATGCCCTCTAGCTCTTGTCTTCAAATAGTGGTGTCCATCCTTTTTGATCATACAAATCATGTAGATTTTTCAAAGGCAGAGCTGATGCTTATGGTCCCTCTTCTCTCTTATTTCCTCATTTCTTGACTGCAATGTCACTGTGCAGTCAGTTCACAGGTAATTCATGCAAATCAGGCACTTGCTTGAAAGATGTCCAAGATGAAGAATGACTAAGGTCAGGCTGCCCCTATGGGAGTAAGCTCATGTAGCCAGCATATCTTTTGCTTAGGCTGAATTTGAGAGCACACAGAAATTAGTTTGTCAGAAGGCGAAATGTTCTGACTGTGACTGCTGCTCATTCCTGGTTACTCTCTCCCTTATGGGCCTTTCGATATCTTGCCTGTACTGTCATGGATGTAATCCACAGACTGCATGCACCTGGCTTGTGGAGACCTGCTTTCTCCAAAGCTGCTGCTTCAGGATCAGTCGCTGTTCAGGATCAGTTTTGTCAAGACAATTTTATGCTGGGAAAGTACAAAAGAGTAACTAGGAGTGCTTGAGGAAATTGAGAATCAAAAAGTTAAGTGCATATGAAATTAGGCACTTTCAAGAGTAGGCACCACCTAAGCAGGAGATTCCAGTATCTGTTTGGTATTCAAGTTCTATATTGTACACCATAAGCACACAGTTCCTCCATGTACCTCAATGGAAAGTTTGTCACATAAGTGATTTAGGTAATTAAAATCCATGTGTTTATTTCTGGAGTGCTTAGAATAAATTAGGAGCTCTGCAGAAACCTGCCACTTTCCCACTAGACAAAGCCCTGCTTGCTACTGGTTACCAGAATGACCCAGCTGCTAAGGCAGGGCAATTTAAAAACAGTTGCTCATACTATCTCCAGCAAAATTAGTTCACTTGTGAGAGCTGATTCCCATCAGAGTCTAGATAATAACTCCTGTGAATTCCCCTGTTATTGACATCTGTGTCAGTAATTCAAGCACACAAATGAAAGACTGAGCTAATATGAAAAACAAACTAGTGTTACAGTAAGCAGTAAGAAATATATTCAAACCCTGAACTGAAATGTATCTTTGGTATCTGAGGTTACAGCCATACTTAGGAAGTACCTAAAAAAAAAGCCATTCCAATTGTTTCTCGTTCTCCTAATCACCACCACCTTCCCAACACGACCACTACCATGGAAATCAGATGCCATTCCTGCAGAGGGATCAGCACACCAAAGCAGCCTCTGTTAACATGTTTATATACCTTGTGCTCCCAGTTCCTCAATAGCTCTGGTTTAGCACATTGCCTCACTCCCGTGCCCTGAGAGGAAGGTCTAGGCTGAAACATTTCATCACGAAACAATGCACTTGTTTTTCTTTCTCATGCAATCTTTGCATCACTTTATTCTGTGCTGCTTGTTTTAAATTCATTTCACATGTAGGAGGAATATCTTTCCATAGTGACAAATGTGCTACCTTTAAATATGTAACAGTAGAGATTGAGGCCTATTAATTTTAACTCACTGTATTATATATCAAATCTTTGTGATTGATTAATTCTAAATGAGAGATGCTAGAAGAAGATTTAAGGAAAAGGTTTAAAATTGGGATCAAGCCTTCATTATTTTGCTGTTCAATAATTTAAAATGACATCTTTAACTATGCAGCAATGCATTTGATTTCAAGGTACTTACTAGACTGCATCTGGAGTGAAGTTAAATGCTAAGACACCACTGAAATATTCATGTTGTTGTAGAGAGGGTGTAATAAATGACTACAAAAGTGACTTCAGGTCTTGACAATCAGACATAGGAGGAAAAGATAAGAAACTCTTACTAATGGCTTTAACATGATCTAGCAAAGTTTCTAAAAACTATGAATCTTTCAAGGAGGAACACAACTGCTGGTCAGGATCTTAAAACATCCATCTATATGGAATACCACAGAACTAGGGGTGGGTTTTGATATCACAACACTGAATTCACAAGCACCCTAACTAAAACCTATTGCCTTTATAGGCAGCTTGTGATAGATTCACTGAAAATGTGAAAACAGGCATGTGTCTTTGCTTATGTAGACTGCAGATAATACTTCTGTCCATGCTTCCTATTTGTGTAAGAGCTATCTGAAGCATACCTTCTATGCCTGCTATATGAAGTACACAAGAAAGTCAAGTTTTCAAGAGTACAGCAGTCAGTCTTAAGAATTATATTTTATCTGGATCACTTATGAATGAAGCCATAGAATATGAGTAAATGCTGCCACTTGTGGAAAGAAGTACATGTTTAAATGCAACATCCTTTGAAAAAGGTCAGGGAGCACCAAATGTTCATATTTTATTTTCCTTGTCAATTCAGTAAAGACAGTTGCCTTCATGAAATGAAATATTCTGATTAAATAAACTGCTATGGAAACAGAATATAGGGTGTGTGGTTTGGCTGATGCAGCTACCCAGGTGTAGAAGACATGTAGAAACACGTTTGTAACTTAGTTGTGCTCTTCCACTCCTTTCATCCCTGCAGACCAGACTTAGTATTTGTAGTGAGCCAGGAGCAAAGTGCTTTTTCTAATACTTTACTACTATATTGAGGAATTCACTCTGCACTTTTGTAACTAAAGATATCACTTGTGTGTTTGTGTTATTGCTTCTCATGAGAGTATATTTGCCAGATAACCAAGATCTCGACCCATCTTTCAGAAGCAATTCTTGAAATAGTGTACTGAAGTTGTTAATTCACTCGCTTGGATAGCGCTTTAGATTGTGACTGTGGACCTCATAGTGTGCACGAAGGAGCAGCCACCCTGGTGTCCCTGTATCAGTACCACCAATGCACAAACTCAGTGCTGTGGTCGCATATCAATACTGTGCTGCAAGGCCACTCATTCTCATGCACAGTGCTGACAGAGGTTTCAGTGAAAACATTTCAAAAATGATTTTGCAACTTAAGAAAACATACTTCAGCAATTACCATTTCCTTTACCATGAAACCAAATTCACTGTACATTACAGCTTTAAAGCTGAGATCTAAGGTTCAGATCAACTCTTTAATCCTGACTGTGGCTTCGGGTACTTCCTGATATTTATGAGAAATGCTCCAGGCCTGCAGCTGGGCTTTGAACAAAAAAATAATGAACTTCGTTGACTGTGAACAAAGTTCTACACTATTTTAAAGAAAGTTAAGCTGTGACATTTTTTTAATCCAACATTAAATCACATAACCCAAATTCTCTGCATAATTCAGGAATGAATGTTCAGAGCAGTAACAAGACAATTAGATCAAACCGGGTTGCTACATAAGCTGAAATCAATCTATCTAAACTTAGAATTCTTGCTAGTCTCTCTCCTGAAATACATCCCATTGCTTTTTGGAATAATACAATATTTTACTATGTAATACCTGAATAAAAATACTGTTTCCATTCTATTTTAACATACTCCATATACTAATTCTCCATCTCCCCTTATTAGTTGAAAAATGTAGATAATAAAGGATTGGACCCCATCTTACAGAATTTCATACTTATATATACACTACACTTTACAAATCTAATTATAGTTTTAAGTTCTGGTGGCCTTGTTCCTGTCTGCTTAATGTGACCTCTCCATTTAATATGGGCTATTTACTGAGAACTTACATCAAATCAGTGCTTGCTCACTTCGCTCAGGATTTGGATACAAATGAAATGTCAGCTATGACTGATGTGAGTTTGTAATGGGCAGAAATTAACAGAAAATAGAGTGAGGTTGATACAGTGCAGGAAATTTTGGCAGGGATGTGATGGTTGTAAATGAGGCCATTTTCTTGTCAGGAAAAGAGGGCTCAGGGCACAGTCTGACAAAACGGGGCTTGGAATGAGCAGTGATGATAACTGCTGTGATTAGATACCCTGGTAAACAGAGAACACATGAAACAGAAAAACAGTTTGCTTCTGTTGAAACAAAACACATTGTTGTCAAGGGGAACAGGAGAGAGTCCTACACAGATTCCAAGAATAGAGTGAGTGATGTTTTAAGAGTTTGAAAGAAGGGCTCAGACCAAAATAAGGATCTGAAGTGAAAAACAGCAATTAGGGATAGAAAAAAATATGCTAGAAAACAGCAGAGGAAATACAATGCTGAAAAATATATTTTTCCTCTTCCTGAGAGAAAATACTGATGTTTTATTTGTTATGCCGAGAATTGGGTATTATCTCCTTAGTAGCAGGTTTTTTCCATAACGTGCCTTTTGCTTTCTGTTTAGGTATGTAAATACTAGCCCCCCCCTCTGCCCAAGGTAGTAAGTAAACTAGGCTTCACTGTGTATTCAGATCAGTTCCTCTATTCAAACATAATTACAGTAAATTAAATGTGATATTAAAAACTTGCACTGGGAAGAAGCAAGGCTATTAACTCACAAGATATTATTTTGGATAGTAGGTCAGTCTTTAAAACCTTGCGCTCTCACTTCAGAAGAAAACTAATTAAGAATGTAAAAACACTGTGGTCCAGATTTGTGACTACTTAACAACTACCCCAGGAACTTATTTTAAAGGTTAGTTTTGAGCAATTCCCCTTTGAATATTTTTTTAACAAATATTTCATAAAATTCAGGAGCAAGATGTTGGGCTTTTAAAAATCTATTTGCACGTTTGAGTTGCTCTGTTCTGTTGTGAAGCGTTCTTTACTTTTCTTGCTTCATCACAGCAGACAGTACTTTTTATTCCGGTTTCTTGAGGTATTGCCTTTTCTGAGGGTAGAATCAAAAGAGCTATTGATACCTGGACTTGGTGTTACAAGACAGACATGAAGGTAAGAGTGCAACTTATATTGCTAGAAGTTTGCAGTACACTTAAACATTACACTAGAGGTATTGAAGTGAGTGTTTTCTTCACTGTGTGCATTGGAATCACTTATTTATTTACCATTCACAACCCCAAAGTGCTGCTCGCTACACAAGTTAACAGCTGTCTGCTAGTACAGTTCCTGGCTCCCACCTCCTCAGGCATCTTTTTCCTGTTTATACTTGTACATCAAATGGGCTTTTGGAAAAATCCCTGGTTTTCTTTTGTTCTGTTTTCTTTGTTCTGTTTCCATGCGGTCTTTTCCCTTTTGGAGATGACATGTATGGGAAATGGCTTATTGTAGCAACAGGAGACAGAAGGCAAAAACAATTGCATCATGGGTAAAACAAACATCAAAGCAAAGCGTGAGCCAAGTAGCTGTGAAAAAGTTATTTCATATGTGGTATTTCGACGTGTTGAAGTCCAGCATTGGTAGGGGTTTGGCAACACACAAAAAATATGATGCAAAAAGTTACCAAGCAGTTACCATGTGCAAACTCTTGTTTTTCTCAGTGTCTCTGAGAAACCAGCCAGGACAAAGGACATCCTGCACCTGCTGCAATTGGTGCATTGCCATTTCCCCTGTGAAAATTCATTAAGCCTACCTGCAGAGTCACAATTCTCACTGGGCTTGGCTTGCTAAAAAAATAAATATATAAAAAAAGCAAGTCTGAAAGACTGTGAAAACCAAATTGGAACCTATCTTTCATTAAGTACTAATTAACTGTCTAACAGCCCACATATAAAAGTGAGGGTGCTTATTGTTGGTGTTTGTTTTCACTTTATAAGGAGTTGCTGTAGGTAGCCAGCCTGATTAAGTACTTTTAACAACTCCCATCTAAAGATAATTAAGTTCTGCAGTGAAATGTAAGGAATCTGGCATAAAAAAATAAACATCAAGTACAGCAGATATTTTAAATGAATAAACAAACATTACTATTTCCTACACACATTCTGCTTTCTCACGATTTACTTAAGGTAAATGACTTTGACAACATCTTTATGTTCTGTTTATATACTGATCAGCCAAGAAAATCTGCATCTTGTGTTTCTGCAGCTTTAACCCGCTGACCCACTGGAGAGTTCTGCAGGCAACAGAGCAATAAAAGCTGCCACTGTGGGTGAAGAGCTCTCGGCAAGCAGTAGTCATCACTCTCAGAAGCACTGAACATGCCCCATCCAAGTGTATGTATTGAGTTTGTTAAATATTTATCCGGATTTAGATGTGAATAATAAAACTCACATGCTAACAGTACTCCAACTATCTTTAAGCAGCAATACCTACACTTTCATAGTTTGAAAGCTCTGCTTTTTAACTTGTAAAAGAAAATTGTGCTTCTTAAGTGGGTCCTACACTGATGTCAGTACACACAACAAAACCAGCTTTAGGGACAATCTAAAGAAAACAAAAAGATATATTTGTATAAATTATGTTAAGAATTCATGTTAACAGTGTCACCGATTTCTACCTGACATAACAGAGAACAAGGCAAATGGAACCTTGTCCTCTATTCACTGCAGGTACCTGGAAAACTGTAAATGACCTCATGAGATCAGACTAGTCTTTTATAAAGGTAAGTTTTTAACTAGACAGTGTTATCTCTTGTCCCTTGAAGTGAGTGTCTGCAGACGCATCAGAGCTATCGAACTTTAAGCAAAGGCTCACTTAGATGTGCACTTGAGCCCTGGTGCTGTCTAGACATCCTGTCTTTCCACAGAAGCATGGAAAAGCTTCCCACAGAGCCCATTCCCACTTCAGGCCACTTCTAAGTCATAGGATTTGCTAGTTTTATCGTGACCTATCTAAAATACAAGTTGTGATTCTCCGTAACAATTATAGAGATTGAATCAGTCTCAGTACTTAGAAAAAGGTGCTTTTTCCCCCATTTTATATGTATCTCAATGAGAGGACAGATGCTCACGTGTTTTGAACTGTCCATGATTGATCTGTCAAGCCATTCCTGATGTCAGTTTAGATGCCATGCACACTGTGCTCGTTTCCAGCCGTTTCTGTTCGTGTTCTGTACACCCCTGGAAAAGAGCAGGAAGTGCAAACGGCACCGTTGTTAAATGTCGCCGACAAACGCAGCCCTTCACTAAAACGTTTTATTTCTTGTTTTATTGCTCCACCTTCTGGTTAACTGAAATTCACGTGCGATGGGAAGGAAACGATTTTCAGCGGGAACTTCCCCCTCTCACAGCTGACAACCGCCACTCTCCAGCCCGGTGCTGCCCGGGGGCCGCTCCTGCCACAGGCTGCCCAGGTGCACAGGGGTGCTGGGGACATCGGCACCTCACCGTGCGGCGGCTCCCTCGGTGCAGCGCCTAAGGCAACACGCACACAGCCCTAACGACCACTGCACATCCACTATCTTCAAGTCGGCCCGCCGCTGCCAGCCCCACTGTTCGGGGCTTTCCGGCAGCGCTAGGGTCTCAGGAGCCAATCAGAGGAGAGTGTGCGTTCCCGCCTTGCGCTTCTAGCGCGTGCCGGCCGGAAGCTGTGCGTTTGCGCACGGAGCGTTCAGCCTGAGGGGTGGGCCGAACGGCAGTAGTCGGACGCTGTGCGGTGTGTAGGGTATTTGTGTCTGGAGGAGCGGCCTGCGGGCAATGCCGGCTGTGGGAGTGGTTGTTAGTCTGAGGGGGAACGAAGTTCTGTAGCGTCGTGAAGAGGACGGCCGGCTGTGTGTGGCTGAGGTGGGAGCAGTTCCTTCGTGGCCTGAGGGCAGGCTGAGGTAACGCTGAGGGCCCGAAGGGGCGGGAACGCCTCTGTATGGGGATTTGGGCCGTGCAAGCTGCTTGAGGCTGGCGGAGGACTTCAGGCTGAGCAGACGCGGAAAGGAAGGGTTGCTGGGAGGAGGAAGAGGACAGACAGGTCTCTGAGACTGATTTGCATCACTGGGGCACTGCCCAGGTAGCGAGGGCTGGTGTGTGTTCTGCATGAGATGTGCGGTAATGGAACACATTAGGCTGAGCTGAGTCTCAGGTGTGACTTGCAAGTAACATCGGTAGGCCCTGAGTTACACCTGTCTGAGGCTGCAGATCTGCTGTGCTGTCCAATCTAGTTGACTTTCTTCACAGCTTCTGCCAGTCAGTTCAGACTGGACTACAAGAAGCTGTAACTTCCTCACGCTACCTGTTGTGGCTGTGTGTGGAGATTCAGCAGCAGGGATTTTTGCAGAGGGGTGTATATTTTATTATTTGTTTATTAAGGACAAATACAGTAGTGCTGTTCATAATATTTATTGGAAGAAGGATGGGGGAAGGAGAAGGTTGAACACTAATGCTGTAGGTGGTTTGTCTTAGAAGATGACGGGAAGAGCTAGAGCCAGATCAAGAGGAAGACCTCCAGGGCAGGAGACTGCCATTCCTTCTGTAGGAGCTGCATCTGTAAGTTGATTTCTTTTTTAATGAATAACACTAGTCTTTGCAATGCCATCACTTACATACTTTATATTTTAATATTTTGCTGTCATAATAGAGCTAGTGGAAATAGGTAGACATTTTCATAGCCTGTTTACTCCACTATGGTATAGAATCATAGGATAGTTAGGGTTGGAAAGGACAGAGAAGCAGAACATGCAAGGCTGCTGCTGCTATTGATGAATATTTGGGCAGAGCCTGGGTCTGGCAAGTGTTCTGACCTATTCCTGTTGGTTTTAATTTTAATATGCAGGACTTTGGCTCTGCATTTGAACTAGTGTCTAGGGCTTGTTTTATGCAGCTGCCCTGGTCAAACTGTAGCTTGAAAATGGCTGATAGTTATGTATTTGCAGCCCTTGCCACGTGGCTGGAGATTTTTTGAAGCAGTTTCTCAAATCTGTCAGTTGTCAATAATCGTCTTTCTTGTCATTAGTCTGGAGGAATGTTCCTAGACCATTTCTTGCCACTGTCAGATGAGTTTAAGTCATGATAGAAGATAGTCTATAATTCTGTTTCTCAAATGTGAAATACATGGAGCTCCGATGTGAATCTTTAATGGATAGGAAAGGAATGTAGACAGATCAGGATAGTAGGGCTCAGTGCTTAGCTAATGTTGTGTGTTGCAGTTGTTCCAGGCATGACACTTCTTAATGTTATTTATTCACTAGGCACTAAAGTTACAAAAGCTGTTTTTATAAAATAAATAGTCAGCTACTTGAAGTATCAGAGGGGTTGTTAAAAATGAGAAGTCCAGAAATTTTAGTTAGAGTTGAAAAAAGATTTGAATTTACTACTCTTTAAATGAATATTTACTTGCAAAAAAAGAAAATTCCCAAACCCCATTATTTTGGAGTTTGAGGTACAAAGTAATAACTCTGCTACTTAATACAGGAAAAAAGTTTTAAACTTCTGTAACTGTTACACTTGAGTACTTGAGTATTCTGTACTTGGTTACTGACTTGTTTTGCTTTACTCTTGGGAGTATGCTATTTCTTCAGTTGCAGTAGGAAAAGTTATTCCCAACTATTGCAGGTTCATCAGGCTTTGCCAATTCAGCCACCTGGCCGTCACCAGCCACGTGTTCATCCATCACTATTAGAAGAACCTGGTGGCCGTGGACGCCAGAGGGTCTCTCAGAGTGGTCCGCAAGGCCAGAGTGAGAGAAGGCCAGAAGGTCAGAAAGGGTGAAAAAGTTCATTGCCCTCAAGAGCACAATTAAGACGTTCCTTAGACTGTATTTCAAATTTTTCTTCTCAAAATGATATTTATTACTAAGATTTGGAAACATTCACTCTACATCCTTTGTGTTAATAGTATTGTCATTCTAAGGTGCAGTGTAACTGAACCAGGAATTATGAAAACTACCTTAAGTGTGCTCTACTCCATCTGTACCATCTCTTCTATCAAAACAATAAATTAGGAAGCAGTTGGCACAATTACCTGCATGAATACCAATAGTCAATTTCATGTTGTTATTTCATTATGCTTCTTGAATCTCAATAAAGAAATTAAACTTTCTTACCTATTTCAGATCACAGTGTATTTAAACATTTTGGTGCCAGCTGGAGCTGAAATGAAAGATCTGTCCTCCCTGTGTTTGCAAAAAGATTGATTTGGAGGGTTTACATCTTTTTTTATCTGGCTAGTGAGCTGTTTTATTTGCTTACTAGTTAGCTATCTGTAATGTTAGGAATTTGTTATGTGTTACCTGAATGTTATTATGAGATGGATTTACTACATAGCAAAAGCTGTAGCTTAACATTTCGTGATTTCTCTTGATTTTATGTATATGTGATTTTCAAAATGGAATTGTATTTATTTTTATTTGTATGTAAGTGTTGACTGTGATTCTTTCTCTTCCTCAAATTTTGAAACAATAGGATTACAGATTTCTGTGGGATTTCAGGAATTGTCTTTAGCAGACAGGGGTAGGCGTCGCAGAGATTTCAATGACCTTGGGGTGAACACTCGGAAAGCCATAGAACATGTTCAAGAATCAAAAACTGGTATGTTTGTATTAGACTGTAGGCATGTAAGCAAGTTGAAATGAGCAACAGTTTTGTTTTATTTCTGCTTTTAGTATCCTCTAGAGGACCAATTAAGAAAATCTTTATTGTGTACTAGAAAAACATGCAAGTTGCTCCCAATATCTGAAGAGGAACAGTAAGATGCCATGTCTGATGGCAGAGGGCTTCAGACAGAAGTTGTGTTGCATTTTCAGTTGCAACTGCTTATATATAATTGCTGATCCTTATATGTTCCTGATGTCCACTTCTTCAGGCAGGACTCTTCAGGACTCTGTAGGTTTGCTTATAGAAGTTCTGGTTTGTAATTCATTGGCCTAACCAAATACCTAAAGATCTCCTGATAAATACAGAATTTGAGACCTCTTCTGAAGAAGCTTTGTAGTGTAAATAACAGGCGATGCACTTCTCTCCTTGAGATGAAATTGTGCATGTGAAAAGCAAAAGCAGGCTGTCACAGTTGTCCTGCCTTCCTGGTAGAACACAATCCTTAATGTTCAACAGTGCAGTTTCTGTGCTGATAGTGTTGTATTGCAAGTGAATCTGTGAAGTGTCACAACAATGTAACAGCAACTGTAGTCCCTTTTTGCATAACTGAATAATAACTGGAGCATTCCATGGGCCACGAATGGCAAGGCTTGGTTCTGCTCAAGTGACTTTGGGCCAGAAGCAGTACAGTTTTCATTCTCACCTAGTTTTTCTGTCTAGAGCTATACTGATGCTAGGTCATGGATCACTGTACTTTGCAGGCAGCTGTATTGCTGGCCTTTTATTTTCTCTTTATAGCTTCATACAGTTATGCTTTGTATATTTTCATTATTTTTTGTTTTCATCTGGGATGTTGTATTTCAGATGGGAAAAATGTAGGTACAAATCCTTTGGGAAAGAGGTTACTGATCTAAATGCTTGCTGTGAGAGTTTTCCTGACAACTGAAGGAAAAAAAACCTCTAATATGTGGGTGTCTATGATAACACTACACCTATGTGAGCATTTCATATAGCTTACTGAGTTGCAGGACACAACAGACCTCTAATCTTTGTCTGAATGCCTTAGTTTTCTTTAATGTCTCAGAACTGTTAAATTCCGATAAACTGGTAAAAGTTTGTAACTACTGACATTTTTGCATCTCATTTTAGGTACTTCGGGTGTTATGATAAAACTAACTGCAAATTACTTCCGTTTGACGTCTCGACCGCAGTGGGCTTTATACCAGTACCATGTTGGCTATAGTCCTGAGATGGAAGCACGCCGCCTTCGATCAGCTTTGCTCTTTCAGCATGAAGAGCTAATTGGAAAGACTCATGCATTTGATGGATCAATACTATTCTTGCCAAAAAAACTAGTGAATAAGGTGTGATACAAGAATGCTATCTTATTTTTTGTTTTGACATGCATTTTATGATGATCTTGTTTTTTACTGGTGTAGAAGTTAGAGAATTTATGTCCCACAAGCAATGTTTAGTTGGGTTGAATATATTGGTGTGAGCTAATTTGCTTGTGTAGAGAAATTTGATGATGAACTTCTAGTTCTCATGCTTAGGTTCTGCAGGCGAGAATAATCCTCTGCATAGAAGTAGATAGTACATACAGTATTTTTCCTTTAGTTTTCTTTTTGCTTTTATCTTTTCATAACTTCTGTATTTTAACATCTAAAATAATCAAAAGGGTAGATATAGTGGGTGTATGTGGCAAGGTTTTGGTAGCTGGGTGATCTTGGATGGCCCCTGTGGGAAGAGCTGTGAGCCTGCCCTGTGCTGGAAATTTCCAGCTGGCTTCACAACAGACCAACTGTAAACCAAAGCTGAGTCCATCAGCAAAGTTGATGACTCCTCTCTGCTTAAAATGGGAGGGAAACACCAGGTACTGATGGTAATATATTAAGTTTATTTCTTCAAGTTGAGTCTTTTTCCTGTGATGGTAATTAGTAAGTGATCTTCCTGTTGTCTTACTGAATTCAGCTGCTTTGTGTTTAAGGCTCCATTCTTCTCTGTTAGTCATCTTCACCCAAATGAATGAAGCTTAAAATAGTGTACAGTCATAGTAGAAATAAAATTCCCATTTGAGCAAAGTCTTGGAATCTTAACATGCAAGTCCAGTTTGATATTAATGGAGCAAACTGCAGAAAAAGCCTAGTTTGCCTCTAGTTTCATTAACCTAACTTTACTTTTCTCAGGTTACTGAAGTGTTTAGTAGGACTCGAAATGGAGAGGATGTGAAGATAACAATCACATTGACTAATGAGCTGCCACCTTCTTCACCTACATGTCTGCAATTTTACAACATCATTTTTAGAAGGTTTGCTGTCCAAGTTGTATCTTTATAAGAAGTCATTCTAAAAATGTCTGACCTGTTTTTCCTTTCCAAAGAAAGGGCTACAAACCAATATTGCAAATGTAAATTTGTAAGCCTTTGCAGCTACCGTTGCTGTGTGGCCAGTCGCATCTGGCAACATTTTAGTGTGCAGTTATACGCATGTTTCTGGCCCATGTTAGTGTGAAATGAGTTCATGCCTTATTCCTGTGGAAGCAGATTCATACTAAAGTGCTAACTGTTGTGGGCAGTTAGTCCTGTATCTGCCCTCCTTTTGTGTCTGCGGATTTGCTTCTTAAAGCAAATGGTAGTGCAGGACTTTGAACTGGCAAATTACTTCTTTTGCTGTAGTCTTTCCACTTAACCTTGGTACTTGGGCTACGTGCTTCATCTGAAGTGTAGCTTGTTTAGACTGCTACCTTCAGCTGGTTGGTGAAAGGTTGGATTGTATGCTGATATTCTGAAGTGATTAATTGTCATAAATAAGTGTCCATGGCCTTTCTAAATTGAGTTTAATGAAAAAGTCACGTGATTGTTTTATCTGGTCAGATGTACAGAAAGTAAGGTTGGGCAGAGGGATGGGACCATGCATAGTTTGATAAAATGAATAATAATGGTAAATGACATCCATATTTCAACTTCCAGGCTTTTGAAGATGTTGAATTTGCAGCAGATTGGACGCAATTACTACAACCCCAATGACCCAATCAGCATCCCTAATCACAGGTTTGGAAAAAAGGATACTTGAGCTTAGGAGTGTGCAGGGAAAAAGGATGATATTTTGGTAGCGTTCCAGTGGTTTATTTTGTAATAAAACCATGGACTTAAATTGGTATTCCTGGGAAGCATGAGACCTCCTTCTCACCTAGTTTCCTGTATGTGTAAGATCTCGTTACCAGTGTGTATCCTGCTATTACATTTAACTCCAGTGTCAGAAACCTTGCTTAAATGTCTGTAAGGCTGAGATCTCTTGAGTACTTTGATTTTAAAGCTCAGAAGTGTCTTGCCTGCATTCTGAAGGCCATTTAATCTGTGGAAACTCATACCTGGCCATACCTGGCTGTATGGGTAGTTCTGGAACTCATCTCTTCCTAGCTGTCATGTCATGTACCTGCTACAGGATCCCATACAGTGTGACTGTTGCTTATGGCTAACCCTAGGCCTCTTGTACAAGTCAGTAAGCTAGAGTTTTGACTGGAGCCCCATCATATGTCTGTAGTGTACTCCTTGCCATTAACTTACCTTGCACAACCTGGTTGGTGGAAGAAAGTGGACAGTGTTCTACTAGATAAACCGTTGGTCTTTTTAGTGTCTCAAATACCTGTACTAAAATACCTGACTAAAGATATCTGCATGTAAAACATTTTTCTTTTCTTTTTAATATCCTTTCCTTTTCTTGTCTTTTTTTTTTCTTTTTTTTTAAACTTTCAGAACCTTGTTTGTATTTGGATAATGGTTTTTCTGTGTATAGCATGAGGTGTCCCTGCCTGTGGCATGGGAGTTGGAACTAGGTGATCTTAAGGTCCTTTCCAACCCTAACTATTCTATGATTGACTGCTTTCTAATGTGTGGGAAATTACACAGAGATGACTCAAGGGGTGAGAATAGAGATGCTTTAAAGCATATTAAGATTCTGTTTATTCTTCTTTGACAGGTTGATGGTTTGGCCGGGCTTCACAAGTTCTATCCTCCAGTATGAGGAAAGCATTATGTTATGTGTAGATGTGAGCCATAAGGTTCTTCGCAGTGAAACGGTGTTGGATTTTATGTATAGTCTGTATTACCAGGTTGAAGAGCAAAGATTTAGAGATACCTGTGCTAAAGAGCTGATAGGTTTAATTGTTCTTACAAAGTAAGTCTCTTCATATTCTTGTTATCTTGGAGATCTGTTTATTTTTTGGGGATGTTGCATGTCCTGAAGTATACAATGAAGCATCAGAAAGATGAAAATGGTATCATTGTCAAACAACAAACTAATTGAAGTGACAGCATGTACAAAGGCAGAAAGTACATGCTGGATTAGTTCTGTTTTTTCATTTAGTTTTATCACAGTTTAGCTTTTAGCTGAATTACTAGCCTGTTACAACAGAAAACTTGATGGTACTGCTGCTGATAGGACCAAAACTTCCAGCGTACATGAGTATTGTGATTAACCTTTTTGTCCTGCAGTTTTACTTCTTGTCTGTTTGAGTTAAGATGTAAAAAAAAAAAAAAAAAAAAAAGAAAAGGAAAAAAGATTAAATTATTTATTTAGGTACAATAACAAAACGTACAGAGTTGATGACATCGACTGGGATGCCAATCCACAGTGTACCTTTAGAAAATCAGATGGTTCTGAGATCAGCTACGTCGACTACTACAAAAGGGTATGGAAACTGAACTGTCAGTGTGTGCGTTATGCTGTGTCCAGTCCTCTTGAACATCTTTATTAATGATCTGGCTGATGGAGCAGAGTGTACTCTCAGCAAGTTTGCTTATAATTTACTGGAGGTAGAATATATGGACAGTCTTTAAAGAAATTACTCTTTGATACCTTTGGTTCTTTGAAACAAAATTTACGTATGTCTTTCATAGCTTAACCTTCTCTACCATGGAGGCCTACTGCTGTAATTGTGAAATCTTTCTGCTCATCAGTTTCAACTGTAAAACAGGATGAGGCTTAAAAAAACTAGAAGCAAAAATTAGGATATCCGTTCTAGTTCAGGATAAATGATAAATTTTCTCTGCTTTTTTCAACTTTGCTTGATCTCACTTTTTTGTTTTTAAATGCTACCCTTTGGATGATTTCTGAGGTATCCTTCACTTTAAGAAAAAGTTAAACTATGAAGTATGTTTGTTGACATGAGTAACTGCTACAGACCAACTCTTGCCAAATGCAAGGAAGGGTTGTTGAGTTTCAGAAACTTCACTGGGAATCTTTTTTGATGCTTGTGTTGTCTTGAATTAAATTGTTCTATAGGGCAGAAACTTTGCCCATTACTGAACTGAAATGAGCATCCTAATCTTGAACTGGGTACTGTGGGTGATACAGCCTAGAGCAAGCCAGAAGCATTGTTGCTGTTGTCTCTTAAAAGCCAATGATTTGAATTCACGAGTAGAGAGAATAGTGCTTCCCTGTTTGGCCTTTTCTGACGAAACCTATTCCTTTCAAGTTAGGCGTACTAATGCAAAAAAGTTGCTGGTTGCTTTTGTTTTGATTTTGTTTGTTTTAGGAAAAATACTAATTTTCTAAAATGAGCATGATTATTAAGAAAGCTGTTATGAATAAACTAATGTACAATATACATTTGTAATACAGCAATATAATCAAGAAATTACTGACTTGAACCAGCCTGTCTTGATCAGTCAGTGCAGGAGGAAGGGAGGAAACATAATGCCAGGACCTGTGGTTCTAATTCCAGAGCTGTGCTTCCTAACAGGTACTGTAGCGTTGTTTCGTATCAAACCATCAGTTAAATCATAATGCATACTGAAAATTGTATTTTGACAGCAGCCTCTTGCCAGGTTAAATAGAAGTGTTTTATTTGTGTAAGCATGAGTTTAGACTGAAGTTTTGTAGCCAAAAGATTAGATTATATAAATGCAGCTGAAGAGTTTGAGGGGTTTTGATGTTGTGTAGTCTTTATGTGTGGTGTTAAACATTGGCCTACTGATAACTTCAAGAGTTTATTGGAGGTAGAACTTCTGCTGAAGAAAAAAAGATAAATTTACTATAAACTGATAATTTCGTAAGATATTTAAGTACCTTATTCCTCTAAGATACTGACTTTGCACTAACCGTACCTGTCCATCTCAGCGCTGTTTTGTTTTCCTTTGGAAAATGTAACTCGAGAGCTGCGTATGTTGTGTGGTTTCCTCTCAAGTGCAAAAATCCAGAATTTCTTTTTTCTGTGCAGATGGGAATGTGTGTACAGGGAGCAACTCAAAACGTTGATTACTACTGACACTTTAACTATGTGTGCACTGCAGACACATAATCTGCATGACTTGCAAGTTTGCATTTCTTAGTCTTTTTACTCAGAAAAAGATTTTGCTGTTAACAGGATTAACTGAGAAGATGCGTAATGATTTTAATATGATGAAAGACTTGGCTATTCATACACGACTGCCACCTGAGCAAAGGCAACGTGAAATTGGAAGACTTGTTGAGTACATCCGAAAGTATGCTACCTTAATGTCTTTTGTACTATTTTACCATACAAATTTTTCACGACAAGCTACTTTCCTGTAACAAAACTTTGGAAATCATACTGGTTTTTAAAAAAGAAAAGTCTCAGCAAGAACAGTTTTCTTTGTTTTAATTTAAATCCTGTTTTTAAACAGGGATGACAATGTTCAGAAGGAACTCCAAGACTGGGGTTTAAGCTTTGATTCTCATTTATTATCCTTTACGGGAAGAGTTGTTCAAGGAGAAAAGATCCTTCAATCGGGAAATGTGGTAAATAAAGCAACTTCTAAATATTTTGGATAAACTGATAAAGCAGGTTCTTAAGGAAGGAGGTAATGCTTGTTGGTTGATAGATGAAGGATTGTAAGTGAAGACCTTTTACACAAATCTCTGTCCAAACAGGAGACACTCAAACTTCTTAATTTGTTTACAGGTTCTGTTTAGAAGCCCCTGGAGGTTTTCCTGTCTTGCGTTACAATAGCATCTTCCTTGCAAAACGGTCCCTCTGTCTAAAAGTCATTTCAGATACACAAACTAGGAGACTATAGATGTTTCTAACTAGCTTCCATTTATTAAAACACTATATAATGCTTTAAAATGAGAGCCCACTAATTTTTTTCAGTATGTAGAATACATACACTATCTGTTCACTCAGAGGTGAGGTGACTTAGAGGTGAATAACTTGGATTTCAATAGGTCGCCATAAAACATGATATTTGTTCTCTAGTAGAAGTCTTTGTTTTGATTAGAGGCAAAAGGACGTCTTACAGTATATTTGTGTGTCTGTGTTTGGTAAAGGGCTTTTTTGTGTTTGTTGGGTGTTATTGAAAAGATCTGATATCTTCATAATAATACTTTCTCAGCAGTTACCTTACTAAAAAGGAAAATGTAAGAAAAATAAGCAGTGCATAAACAGCTGTGTCTTTGTAGCACAGAATCTGTGTGGCAAATAGCAACAACTTATCTGGGCTAAAAATCGTAAGTATCTTTGCGTCATTATGAATGAAGCATTTGAAGAGTGTGTGATTTTTTGAAAGGGCTAATAAAGCTTACTTTCAATCAGTGACAAGAGCACTAAAGGAACAGTTCAGAGTAATTTTTATTTTTCTAGGCAGAAGCATTCCAGTCTGTTCTTGAAGTGTATCAGGAAGTAATTGTGGTATAGCTTGTTCAGGAGGGTGTTGATTTTCTTCCTTTACTGTCTCTTATTTACAGTTTGATTACAATCCTCAGTTTGGTGATTGGTCAAAGGAAACTAGGGGAGCTCCCTTAATATGTCCCAAGCCCTTGGACAACTGGTTATTAATATACACACGCCGCAACTATGACACTGCTAATACATTGCTTCAAAATCTGTTTAAAGTCACACCAGCTATGGGAATCAAAATGAACAAGGCAACCATGTAAGTGTCTTTAGAAAGCTGACGGAAAAATCATTTTATTCTTAAGGCATATCTGTTAGCATGCTTAGGCTGTTAAATGAGGAGTATAGTATAGTTTGTCACTCTACCAAGTTCTGTGAGATTTGTGCTAAAGTTGCTTTCGGTAAGCAAATCTTTCAGTTTTACCCAGTGACTGACTTCTTACACTTTTATTGGTAAGAGTTTTTACTGGGGATTCAAACATGACAAAACCAAACCATGTCAGATATAAAGTTGTTGAGCAAATCCTTCTGAAGTGAAGCTATATTTAATATGAAAAGGAGTCTTGGGTCACATGGTTTTGTGTGTGGTGTCCCTGCCCATGGCGGGGGGTTGAAACTAGATAATCTTAAGGTCCTTTCCATCCCTAACTATTCTGTGATTCTGTGTATTTTCTTGCTGACTTTGGATGTATTCTGATTTGTTCTCATTGCAAACATCTTCCTTTGAGTACCTATGCTTGCTTTTAACTTTGAATTTCATTACTGTTGGAAGCCTGAGTTATGGGTGATTCCTCTTAATCTTCAAAATGTGTGAATGTTGTATGTTTATTAATAGCTGTAAAAGTGACACTTCATACAGCATTGATGCATAATGAGCACTTATGTTTTTGCTGAAGTTTCAATAGCTGTTAGTTGGGGTTTTTTTCTGTAAGCATTTTTCTCTTCCTTTTCAGGATTGAAGTAGATGATAGAACAGAAGCTTATTTAAGGGGTTTACAGCAAAGTATTACCTCTGACACAAACATAGTATGTATTTGAACCTGTAATTTCAAATTGCGTTAAACTCTGTTATTGGTGTTTTAAGACTAGCGGGATTCATTCTCAGAAATAAAACTCTTGGCTCCTGAGTATCTGCTGTATGCCTGCTCATACTGCTGTTCAAACTCCAGACTAACTATGAGTATCCCTCTGGGAAAAGAGCCTTTGTACTTGGCTCTGGAGCATGGGCACTGAAACTTTACAGGTATTTCTTTCACTGTGAACACTA
Organism: Coracopsis vasa; assembly: GCA_026283785.1. Lineage (NCBI taxonomy): Eukaryota > Metazoa > Chordata > Aves > Psittaciformes > Psittacidae > Coracopsis > Coracopsis vasa. The sequence goes on from JANHGB010058102.1 coordinate 90,115, forward strand.
TTGCTTGTGAGTGTAAGAAACTTTTAAAGATCTACAACTGTTATGTAAATCTGAGAGTGCAGCTTCTTAAAAACATTCCTTTTTTTCTTTAAAGGTGGTTTGTGTTTTGTCTAGTACCCGAAAGGACAAATATGATGCTATCAAGAAGTACTTATGTACAGATTGTCCTGTTCCAAGTCAATGTGTGGTTGCTCGCACTTTAAGCAAGCCTCAGACTGTTATGGCCATAGCAACAAAAATTGCCTTACAAATGAAATGTAAAATGGGTGGAGAACTT
>JANHGB010058107.1:0-31600 GCA_026283785.1 Coracopsis vasa
CACAAGCAGAACACTCTGCCAATAAAAGCTTGATTTTTTTTCTTTTTATTTTTAAAATGAGAGAATAGAAAGGGAGGAATTAATGTCACTGTACTAAGAGAAGTATTTCTGAGGGCCGAATGGAGCCACATGCCCAAGTACAGCAAATGACTTCAGCTGAAGTTACAGAGAAGCAGTAGCCTGAGCTGACGTGGAGCAATAAACTCAGCTGAGCGTTTCCCGCACAGCTCCACTCATGTACCACAAACACAGCCTGGATGCAATGTCCTTGCTGTCCTAGCTTGGATCTGCTTTTCATCAACAGCTGACGTTCACACCAAATTGTAGAGTTTAATATTTATCCCTAAACACATAAAGCCTACTAATAAAAACGGACTGGGAACTATTTGGTTACAGTTACTAAGACGCCAATAGGCAAGAGTGGGAATGCACATCTCCAAGCCTGAGGCTGCTCCCATCCTCCCCTACATACTGCTCCCAAGATATTTCTCAGCTTCTTTGCTCTTTAAACAAACTTGGTCTCTAAAATGTCCAAAGTCCTTTCACAGGAAGGGTCAAGGGTGGAAAAGATGCTCCCTCAACATATCCCTTCTTCTTCCCACAAGTTGATTCCACCTTCTGGCCCCAAAAGGGGGGAAATATTTAAATGCAAGATATTGAAAAGGAGAGGTGGAGGGCTATGGGGGTGAGGGGATACCATATCTGCATGCTCTTTCCCAGCTCTCCCCATCCATTTCCACTGCACCTGACACCATGCCTGTCAGGTACTTGTTTTCCCACTGCCTTTAAAACACATATAATAGAGGAAAGAGGACTAGCTCACTCCATTTCTTATTTCCCATTTGTCTTGATAATAGGCCCTTAAAATACAAGTATTATCTAAAGACGGAGAGATTCACCTGTCAGTACTGCTAGGCAGCAGCTGTGTTTGCAACATAGACACACATATAGATGGAAGTGTTCAGTCTTCCAGTCTGTCAAGTCAACACGTTTCACAGCTGGTAACAACGGAAAATAATTATGATCAGTGACAATGTAATTAATAACTAATTTCAGGACCATTTGGTTCCAATAAAGGCAGCTGGCATGCAGGTACGTGGTTACACAAATCCTCACAGCATGCCTTCACAGCCCACCATATCCAGAGGTATCAAATGACTGCAGACGGCATCAGCTCATCATTAACTATGGTTGTAAGAAATTCTTGAGACATTAACCAAGTGTAGGGATGTATGTATCATATGTATCAAGATCCCTAAACTTCTTTAAAACAAAAGCAGCCATCCCAGCCACAGCTGTCAGCACTCACACTGCTGAAGCCAAGAGCAGGTCATGCATACAACACTTTTTCATACTAAGGCTTGAAGCTGCATTGGTCAGTTTTAAACAGGATAAATACTTTTGAGGTATTACTGAAACTGCTAGGAACTATGGAAATAAGCACAGCAAAGTTTTCAGGGTGAGACAATACCTTTTATTAGACCAACTGATGAAACTGGAATAAACAGGCAAGCTATGAAGCATCCTATCTGAGACCCTTCTGAGCGAAAACAGGCCTATATGCCTCGAAGCTTGTCCAGTTTTTCCCATGTGTATAAGCTAGACAGAGAACCATACTTCTTCCTAGAAACATTCCCTCACTTAGGGGCGACCATCACAGCAACTTGATTACTGCTAGTGGCACCCACACAAGAACTCAAGACCTTCCCCGATCTGAAAAAGCAGACAAGCTGGCAGACACACAAGCTCTTTTTCAGAACAATGGCTATGAAAAAGGCTTCTGCCCATCTTCCTCTTGCACTGTTTTTAGTTACTGTAATAGGGAAAAGAACCTCTCACCACAGGCACCATCCTGCCTAATTAGGCCAGTTTGTGGTAAACCTTTGTCTTCTTCAGCTCCCTTGATAAATATTACAGCACCATGTGGTACCGATCACCATTTTTAACCGTCCAATTATAATTATCTGCAAAAAGACAATGCTATTGAAAACTGGTCTTCTCAGCAAAGTCAGTGCCTGTACCTTTTCCAGAAGTCAAAACAGCCTAAGGAAGAGAGCAAAGCCTGGTAAATCTGCATTTGGAAAACGCTGACTCTCGGGGCTTCATTATGATGTTTAGATAGGCTCTGCAGGCTCTGAGAAGTAATCTAATGGCTGCTGCTTCCAATATTTGTCATATCTAATTTTTGTACAGTATTGCTTGAGTGAACTATATGTTTCCTTTGAGATACCATGAGGTGTACCAGTCAGCCTAAGAGACAGCACGCTGGATTTTTGATCAATGAATCATCTGTCCAGGTGAGGCTATCCTCTTTCTTGTACTATAAATGTGTACAGATTTTGCCTCACATGGACTTGCAGACCTCACTCTCACATTGGCTCTGGACAAAAAAAGAGGCAAAATGAGGATCTTCAGCTTCCTCCAGCATAAAAATATTCCATGTTCTTGGGAAGATCCACCAGCAGTCAGCATCACCCCCATGCAGCTGAAGGAAATCCTTTCAGGGTTGTATCTTTTACAAGCAAAGCTCTAGGGTCAGACCCAGCCTCCTCTATGCTCCCCAGGTAAGTGACATTGGTATTTATTGGAATAGGTTTTCAGCAGCATACACATGGAGTTAATTATGCAGCCCACATTGCCGTTAATGACAGCCAAGCACCTAATCCTCCATATGCAGCACGCTGAATACGTTACCCTATGAAACTGCACCTTCACAGTTATTGTGCTTCAGTTTATGTAGTTTCCCTTATGCTGCGCTGAATGGATTTTCATTCTGTGTCCAGGAGCATTCCAGTCCCTCCAGTAGCAAACAATAAATGAATCTTAGGAGGCTCTGGTGTACTTAGGAGGCTCTGGTGAACCTATCAAAAGAGGCAATTTATTTCTGAACTTGGCACTAGGCACGGCATGCCTTGTAAATGTCAATTTGTGTATGTGTGAGCATCTGACACTGCTCAGCAGCACATGGCTGGGGCCAAGAATTTGACTGAGTTTGGCTGACTTGCAAGCCTAAAAATATTCTCTTTTATCAATATCCATTTTTTTTATGCTTATTTGCATGCTAAGAAAATTCTAAGCAGGCGGTGGTTTCATGGATCAATCCACAACAGCTCTATTGAGATCAAGTACGTGATGACCTGCCATAAACTGTGTGATGACATAGTTAGGATCATTGCATAAGAAGTGGCCCATATATAGGCATACTTTGATTTTCACTGTTTGTCTGTTCTAATCCTGCAGGAATCAGAGACATTTTATTGTTTTGTCTTCATTTACATGCAGTGCCCAAAGGCCTCTGGCAGGGCTATATAAGTCAAATGAGTTGTTATTACTACAGTAGTTCCTATCATGGGCCCAATTCGCTTCCCATTGACGTCAATGGCAAATCTTCCAATAATTTTTGTGAAAGCTAGATTAAGCCAAAAATCTATGATCACACCCTGTTATGTTTTGCACCAAGAGTATTGTGGGCTCCAGCTGAAAATTTTTGCATTTACTACAGTATGGGAAACAAAGGGGGCTCTAAAAGAGGTTTTGATGGTAAATGAATGCATGCATGTGGCAAGCTGCTCTGTTTGTCATTGGAACATGACAAAGGTGGGTGCCAAACCAAAATCTTCAGAAATACTAAGAAAAATGTAAATTTTTAACTTCTTTTAGAACAACTCAGGAGAGTTATGTGAGTTTTATGACAGTTTTGACCATCAGGAACTAACCTGATAATACTGCACCACAATAAAGCAGTAGAATTACTCCAACACCACCATAGGTTTACAGCTTGGATGCACTATTTTCTCCATTTCATCAGTCCTCTTCATTTGGTGACTATCAGTACTGCCCTATTACTTTCAGTTTCATGCACTGATCTTTAGTGATCATTTTCCTTCCTTTCCCTAGTCTTCTTGCTCTTTTTCCTTAATTTTTGCACTCTCATCTGTGCACTGCTTTCTCTCTCTAATACAAAGGAACTTAGCCACTTACAGGCACCCAGCTCTTCACACCTGCAAAGCATTTTCTATTACCAGCTTTTGTCCTTTTTCAAGACCAAAACCACTTACTGCTTCCAACTTCTACTTTCAGCATTACTGTTCCTCCCTCCATCTAAATGATTCAGCTTTTGTTCCTCTTCCTTAGAACTTTGAAGTGTCCCCTTCAATGTCATTGTTTTCCACAGTCACATTTTCTGACATGAAAATTCAATCTCTCTTGTCTGATGGACTCTGCAGCCCGTAGGTCTGCACTGGCATAACTGATCTCTCTTGAAATCCAAAGAAGAGGTCAAAACAACATGGATGGAAACACAGATAAAAGCTCTAAATGTGATGATTAATTAATGACTCAAAATTGAACTGAGGTTGATATGGGGTCCAACACTATTAAACATATTCTTCAGTGATCTGGATAATGGGACTGGATGCCCACACCAAGTTTGTGGATGACACAAAACTGGGAAAAGAGATATGCTGAAAGGAGATGAGCCACCACACAGAGAGACCTCAACAGGCTGGAAGTCAGCCAACAAGATTGCTGTTTAATATGTTAGAGCAACAAATGTTTGAGGTTTAATGAAGACAAATACAAAGTTCTGCAGCTGGGATGGAATAATCCCAAGCAGCAGTACAGGCTGGGGACTGATTGGCTGGGGAGAAGCTCTGCTGAAAAGGCGCTGGAGGTCTGGGCAGACAGCAAGCTGAGCAGGGCCAGCAGCCTGGCCTGGCAGCCAATGCAGCAATCTGTATCCTGGCTGCATCAGCAAAACTACAGCCAGCAAACCAAGATATGTGATCATTCCTGCCTATTCCACACTTGTCAGGCCACACCTGGACTATTTCATACAGTTTTGTTTTCTCCCTGCTCAAAAGAGACATTGAAAAATTGGAGACAGCATGGGGGATGATAATCACCAGTGATTAGAGTGCTGGAAAACTTGATACAGAAGGAAAGGTGGAAGGAGTTGAGTATTTCAGCCTCAACTCCAAGCCAAGAGAAGGCCATGAGGAATCTAATCATAGTCTTCTAAGACCCAAAAGGTAGTTTTAGATAGGTAGACAGAGGTCAGAGAAGTATTGTCTTTACAGGGATTCACACCAACAGGACAAGAGGCAATGGGCCTAAATGGGTCACTAAAGAGGAAATGCAGTCTAGGTATAAGAAAAAATAATATTCACTATGAGAACAATTCAGCATTGTAAATCATTTCTCAGGGAAGTGGTGGAATCTCCTTCACCAGGAATACTCCAAATTTGGCTTGAAAGGGCTTTGGATAACTGAACTCAAGGTCCCGCTTTCAAGAGAGGGAGAGATGATGTCAAGTAGTCCCTTCCAATCTTGGCTTTTCTGTGATTCTGTGAAAGCACGGGGGAAGAAGCATGTGTCAAATTCGGGATGTCTCATCTCAAAGAGGCTTCGAAGCATTAAGAACAAGGCATGCAGGTGATAGCATAGGCATAGGACAGGCTCAGTAGATGAAAGTAGATGAAAGCAGATGAGAAAGTACACATGAAGGGCAATGAATGATCTTTGCAGGCTCTTCTCCCTGATGAAAGCAGAGCTGATGTCTGAAAGGAAGAGATGAAAAATGAGTGATCTGTTTTTCACCTTAGCACAGTGACGAGGAAATTCAGCCTGAAGCAAGACACTACAGGGGTAGATGTTGCACAAGTGATGGTTCCTGTCTGAAATAATTTGTCTATGTATAACACAGTATAAGCCAGAAGGTAAATGAGACTTACAGACTCTCTGGAGAGTGCCAGAGACTAACATAGTATTAGTCAACATGACAGCACTGGTTAGGAACTAGCTCTGGGAAATGGCAGCTGAACAATTCAGGACCAGGATGTGAAGCCTTCAGTCAGTAGCATGTACCACTGGAAGCAAGCTGAAGACGTCGCACTCTCTGGAAGCTGTTCAGCTGAGCTGCTGACAGCCTTTCAGCCCTCACTGTGCTGCTGAAAACTTCTCTGTAGCCTGTGGTGATGAAGGCCTGAAGCGTCATCTCTGGTGGCCCTGAGACATCCCTACCACCTTACAGCCAGCAGAGTCATCTTGTAGATAATACGTGTCTGTGGGTTAGGGAGAAATTTTAAGCAGCAAGGGGCATGTGTGTGTGAGGGGGTCCTGTGTGAGAAATGCACACAGGTGTTAGAGTTGTGTGAAAGGTTATTCTTTAGACATTATTTGGTTCTCCTTTACTGATGCAGTTACTTCTGGGTTTTGTTTATTTATTTTTTTTATTTATTCTGGAGAGGTCTGAGATCACAGAATCATAGGCCAGTTTCAGTTGGAAGAGACCTTAAAGATCATTTAGTTCCAAGCCCCCTGCTATGGGCAAGGACACCTTCCACTAAACCAGATGGCTCAAAGCCTCAGCCTACCTGGCCTTGAATTTTTCCAGGGATATGGCAGCCACAATTTCTCACAGGGCAACCTGTCCCAGTGTCTCACCACCTCATGGCAAAGAGCTTCTTCCTAATAACTAACCTAAATCTACCCTCTTTCAGTTTAAAGCCGTTACCCCTTGCCTTGTCACTACATGCCCTTGTAAAGTCACTCTCCAGCTTTCTTGTGGGCCCCCTTTATGTACTGGAGAGCTGCTCTGAGGTCTCCCCAGAGCTTTCTCTTCTCCAGGCTGAACAACCCCAACTCTCTCAGTCTGTCTTCACAGGAGAGGTGCTCCAGAGCATCTTCATGGCCCTCCTCTGGACTTACTCCAACAGGTCTGTGTCCCTCTTTTGTCAGGGGTGCCATAGCTGAATGCAGTGCTCAAGGTGGGGTCTCACAAGAGCCAAGTAGAGGGGGAGAATCACCTCCCTTGCCCTGCTGGTCACAATTCTTATGATGCAGACCAGGATACGGTTGGCTTTCTGTGCTGCAAGTGCACATTGCTGGGTCATGTTTTGCTTCTAATCAACCAGCACCCCAAAGTCTTTCTCCTCAGGGCTACTCTCAGTCCATTCTTGAAATTCATGAGGTTTGCACCGGCCCATCTCTTAAGCCTGTGCAGGTCTTTTGGATGACATCCCTTCCCTCCAGTGTGTCAATCACTACGCAGCTTGGTATTATTGGCAAACTTGCTGAGGGAGCACTGAATCCCACTGTCCATGCCACTGACAAAGATGTGTTGGTGCTGTTGAACAGCACTGGTCCCAACACCGATGCCTGAGGAGTGGCTCTCATCACTGGAGATCGAGCCACAGAGCATAACTCTTTGAGTGTGACCATCCAGACAATTCCTTATCTGGCAAGTGGTCCATCCATCAGATCCACGCCTTTGCTGTTTAGAGACAAGAATGTCCTGTGGAACAGTGTCAAATACCTTGCACAAGTCCATGCATCATCAGAAAAATCAGGCTGCAAGGCAGGGAAAAGGCAGATTGCGTTAATGTTGCATAGTGATACCTCAGCACATGCCACAGGCTCCACACTGCTCTTTACTCCTCAGTGTAGTCCTTCCAGGAATAACTTCAACAAGTAAACTAAGCCTACAAAACTGCTGGTTGTATCAAGAGATTTCAGAGTGCTGAACAAAAGGGCTAGGACTATGTCATATTTGCTGTGTTCAGACACATGCAGTGTAAAGTGTAGAGGACAGTCAGCAAGGTGTAGGCACATCCCATACCCCATCTTCCTCACAGATTGCTCTATTTGTGCCACAAAAGAGAATTTGTCCCTCAGGGAGGAGCTGCAGGATCTCTGCATTCACATGTGCTAAATAACTGCAAATGTTGGCAGAAGGCTTAAGGGCTTGCTTTTAAATGAACCACCCAGGTAACTTACTGCACACATGACCCAAAATAATCTGTGAGTTTTGACAAGCGACATGCTGCAGCTTAAGAAAAATCACAGTATCCACACAGATTAACCTGCTGGCTGGAAGAAAAAACACTTTCAGGACAAATTGTTTCAAAATACTCTATTAATGAATTTCACAATTTGTGCATGACCATCATTCTGGAAAACTCAACACAGCAAAGATTATTTGGCATTCTATAAGCATATAGCAAGACTAGTTATTGCAATCTGTTTAAGATGTGTCTACCCCAAATATTGTTTGGGGTTTTTTTCATAACTTTTGAGAAGCAAGAAAGTAAATCACAAAGAGATTAAATTACTTGACTAAGTGCAATTATAGAATAGGAGAGATCTGAGTCCTATGATACCCATCCTATGGACCACCTTACCTTAGCCTTTAAATTATACATGATGTCAACTCTAGTATATAACAAGAGTCAGTTTCTGCTCTGGAAAGCAGAAATGTAAAATTAATATATTTCTGCAGATAGTAAGAGTTATCATACTTTTTTCTTTTCATGAAGCAGATACTGATCCTCATTTCTACCCCTTGCAAGCACTGCAAAGCCACATCCATTGAGGAATAATGAGTGAGATTCTGCTCCACATCACGCATCAATGTTTTACTGTTCTGCATCATGAATTACCAGTTTTATGTTCTGCATCATGTATCAATATGTTTCAAATCCAAGGCCATAATCCTGTCTCTCCAGACAGCAGATGGAAGACTGGAATGAAAAGGATTAACTAGAAACAGAATCTGAAGGACGTGTGCTTGCATAAATACAACGCAAGACACAGTTTGGCTGGTAGAAAGTTATGGTGACAATGAAGAAGCAAGGAGAATGCAGCTTGGATTTCAAGAAGATCAGAAGCCTGCAGAGCTGGAAGATGGACAAATATGTCTTGTAAATGTAACAAAATTCCATGAAAGCTGCTGTTACCTAGACATGAAACTATATAACACCATATTTTCTGTGCTATTTTTCAGAGTATGTCCTCAGTAGTGTAGAAGGCCTTTCAGTGCGTATTTTGTACTCACTTTTTTGTTGTTTGTTTGTTTGTTTTTTCTGGTAAAGAAACAGCAAAAGAAGGAACAAAAAGATCTGATTGCACGTATAAATTTTTAATTTGTCTTTTTGATGCTAAACGATAAATCTGCACTTTCAGAGCTGCAGGTTTTGGGCCAGAGAATTTCTTCTGCATGGCTGAGCTTTCAGGAGAGCAGCATATCTGAACACCCAGAGCAAATGAATAGTGACAGTTGAGCAGAGGTGGTGACAACTGCATTTGAATGGGTCATGTACAGTCATGTACACTGGCACAACAGCAGACCCATAAAAAAGTCAGAAAAATAATGAAAAAAAGTTATAAAAATATTAGGAGAAAGCATAAGCTTTATCCCCAACTCTGTATCAACCCTGAGGCCAGCTTCTCCATTAGGGGCACTTCAGTTTTATGTCAGTGAGAGAAAGGGAGGGGTAGAAGTAATAAATATTTATTTGCCTTAACATACAAAGTATGTTGATGATACTTATATCTTTTTTTCCTTTATGCTTAATGGTAGAAAATGGTAAGAAACCAGAATACACACTCTTCAGCTTATGGTAACTGCAAGCAGAATATAAATTGGCATCAACATTCAGTTAGAGGCTTAGTCATAGGATCTTATGGCAGATGCTTAGAGCAAGAGACATTTCGAATACTTCACAAAGTCTTGGAGATGCGGGGTTCCCAGCTCCCACTCCAAGAGTAAAGATTTCCTTTTTCTACAAGCCAATCAAATGATTGTATTTTTTATAAAGATAGCACATCAGTATGGTATATTATATGGTGGGTTTCTTCTGTGAATAACCACAAATTGCTACACGCTGCAAGTAACCACAAATTGTAAGTACTGCTGCAAGTACTTACAGAACCAGTAGTTTCTTAGACTAAAGAATCCTGAAATAATGGGTCATATAGGCTGAAAAGACATCTCTCTTTTGAGAAGGAAAAGTAATCGCCGGACTCAGCCTACAGACACTTAATATTTTATTCTACTTTAATCAAAGCCCAATTAGTCACAAGATAAATTTAAACAGACTTCAGCAATAAAATGGTTGTCTCACGCTCGTCTTACACAACCGAAGAGAAAAAAAATAATGGTTTTCTTAATGGAAAACATTTTTGTTCGGGTTAAAGAACATTTACAAAATTATCTGCCAAATCACAACCTTTGCAAAGGAAAAATATTTTAATTGGATTTCAAATTTTTCCTGATGAGGCAAATTTGTTATCTTTTCCATTCACACACCTAAACCCAATCTTTAATAGGAGTTTTTCAGGTACTGTGTTAGTGCTGTCAGTATTTTTCTTAGTATAATATCTGGGCTATTGTGATACCTCTATACAATGTTTTCCTGATGGCACACAAATCTTGTCAGCAAATATACTTTAGTCCGCTTGTAGCTGGTGTGTACTAAAGATAACTAACTAGTGAATTATACATGTGACTTCATTTAATATTCTTGGTAAACTGTTTATTATGTCTGTGGCTATGCACTGCTCTCCCTGTCTCCCACTCTCTACTTTGCACAATTTCGTGATTAATGGTTAAAAAAAGACAAAACCTCTGCCAGTTTGAACAAATAGTTCTGGGGACTCGATACAGCTGGGCACGATTCCAAATTTGAGGAGGCGCCAGTAAACTAATGAAGAATGTTGCTGATCTGCTCTAGCCATGCGAAATCAGGATTTCATATTGCACAAACTATGCAGGGTCAAACACAGCTGACATTTAGCTTAGGAGTCCTTAGGATGTTCTTGGGTGTTGGTGATTCATCAGGTCTGATGCAGTGTCTCAGCTTGTTCCTAGGAAGCACTATGCTGATAGATGTGATACTGAAGTTACAGGTTTTTTAGTTCTGAAGTCCAGTAAAAATTCCTATGGTACATTTTTCTTGTGAGACGAGCTCTATTAAAGTCTGCTGTGTTGGACAAATTCCATCTCTGCATAATTTATGCCCTCTTAAGTGACCTATAAAAAATTAAGTGTATATGGTTTTACTCCTTGCTTCCAGCACTGGGGCTAGATCCAGATCCAGACAACTGAGAGGCACAAAGACCCACCAACAAGCTGCTAAATACAGTGTTTCGTGAATGAAATCTCTCCTGCAGCCCAGGGATAACTAAGTCTTGGTGGGTATGCAAAGGTTAGGGATCCCATTTTCTCCAGGCAACAGTACATCCGCGTATGATAGTCAACTAGGACTCTTCAGTCTGGAAAAGAGGCATCTGAAAGTGAGTATGATAGCAGTCTCCAGAAACATGGTATGACATGGAGGGGTTACTTTCTCTTCCACTATAAGAACTTTAGGGCATTAAATGAACCCCTTAGAATCTAGGCTCTGAACAAATCAACAGGTGTTTTTTGTCACGCTGTAGATCCACTTCCCACAGGACACAGATGTTGTAGGTGCCAAAATTTTACACAAACCAATGGGCAGCTACAGCAAATGCATAAGTTAAGGGTTTTCTTAATTATACAGAAACCTTATATGATTCAGAAAGCTGGAGGCTGAGAAAATATTATGTAGAAGTACTATACATGTGAGCTCTATTCCCATCCTCTTCTCCAGCCTCTTTAGGCTCTGTTAGAGGCAGAAAACGTGAGAAAGCTTCATCTTCGGCTTGACAGTGTTGCTACTGCCATGACTACCACTTTTCTTCTAGAAAAATAAAGCACCCTTCTGCAGTAGTGGTGCAAACCAGCTCTGTCTGGTTTCAGTGTCTGGCACAGGTAAGCACAACATTCAGATTCCTCTCTGCTACCCTACTTTGCCGATCTGAATTTAATAAAACTCCTCAAAAGCAGAAGCAGATAGTGAGGAATGGTACTAAAATCTTTCATATTATTATTCACAATGAAACATCAAACAGATGCATGTAAGAGACAGCTTCATGGGAACCGTGGGATACAATTCCACCACCTGCTGATCCTGGCATGTAACCTATTTTGCTGTCTGTTATATAGGACACTGATAAGACTTTTTTGGTATCAAACATAATTTGATATCTAAACAATTATTAGTACAAATACCTGCTTAAATTGATTTGCAGCTTGAGGCCTTCAACAAGTCATGCCATGTCACTTTCTACACATCGTCAGCAGGTCAATAAAAGCATGTTTTCCAAGCACGGTGCTGGGTACCTCTGTTCAGTGAGAGCTGCAGCTGCCAAGGGAGTATTTAGGACATGTTTTTCTTAAAAACATGCAGCTTAAATGCAATGGAAAAGGGGCTGTGACAAGATATCAAAAATGAACATTGGCAGCCGTGTATGGAAAAAGTAATCAAAGTTTATAGTTGCCTTTCATTTAATGTGAAACTGAAACCTTTCCAAATCAAAATCATCATCAGAAGTTATTTTTTAAAGTAAAGATATGGTTGCAGGCATCGTTTGCTAGGGCCCTGATTCAACAAACAGGCTTTGGCATGTAGTAAGTATGTGCTTGCTGAACTGGATCCTCTGTGCAACACAAAGAAAAGCTACTGGGTTGAGATGGGCAATATATCCCCTCTTCAGCAGGAGATGTTGTGTTAAACTGCAAAGTCTAAGACGCTAATACCTCTGTAGGATAAAATTGCATAAGTTTTATTTAATCTATGTCAGATGAACACCTAATTTGAAAAAAACAAATCATCATCTTTTGTACACAGAAGTCAAATATAGAACTGCTTTGCAGTCTTTCATGCACTGTAAATGAGACATGGGCCAGAATACTTGCAGAACTAAATCACACAATTCAGAGACGTTGAGGTTTGCCAGAAAATCTTATTCCGAAATCAGGTGCTTAATTTTACAACTTGATATCTTAGGACTTTTATAAATGACAGGAAATGTTTTAGGGAGCTTATTTAGTTGATTTAGACTTTTTGCCTTTTTCATAAAAAATATTAAATATAAGCTGTTTTCCTGTATTCATGCACAAATTCCTGCCTGTGCAGCTACTGCTGAATTCTAGACCCATCTAGATATATCCTGCTTTCGTTATTCGTTTCACTTATCAATCCTGAAACCATTCATGCTCCTTTATGCTGAATTTTGCATTATGGCAGTAGGCCTGAGGAGCTGCAGCACCCTCACAGGGCAACTACAAAGGCAAACACTGTTTTAGGCTTCCCTGGTGCATGTTCAGTATTTCTTAAGGGGTCGAAGTACATCATTACTGTATTTTGTCCTCTGTTACGAATTGTCCCACTCCACCTCATTGCAGCAAACAGGCAGCTCTGCCATCACAGTGTTGGAGTGAATGCAGTGCAGCATGCAGGTAAAAACAGAGAGAAAAGCAGTATCCAAATGAGAAGAGCTGGCAGCTCACCAAAGACAGGACAAGGAGTAACTGAAAAGCACAAATGCAAGTATAGTCTTTCCCAGAAGACAAAACTGAGAAAAGAACAAGAAAAGATCTTTTAGATGACTTTGAATGCAAAGGAGTGAAGCACTTTATGTTGAAAAAACCCAGCCTCTGTAATTTCTGTTGTGACTTTATGATCTGCTGTTCACGGGTTGTTATTCCCTTGTTTTGGTGGGGTGAAAAGAGCAAAGGAAGACAAGGGTAGCACTAGCACTGCCATCAAGCCCATCTCCACAAGTTCTGCAAGCCATATTCTTTGTTTCCTTTGTTCCTGCTAGAGGTGGTCCAGGAACATGTTCCAATTCTGTTGAATTTTCCACAAAACCCTTTCAGATTTTTTTCAGGTTGGACAACATATCAAAGAAGTTTGTATTCACTGTAACCCAAACGACATTTGCTTCTGACATTTCAGTTCGCCTGACTGAACTGTACACTGAGTTATAATCCCTCTAATATGGTACGAAACTCTTAGAACAAGGCCAGATCTCTTTGTTGGATGGCCACCCCAGAATCCAGTCATGGAGGCAAGTGCACACTCCACCTGAAATGAACAGTATCTGTTGTTGTTCTTGACTTGCTTCAGGAGACTGTAATTTGCATCTGCACAGAGATGGAGCTGGTTTAGTCTTTATCAAGGTCTGCAGAGAACCTTACCCCTTAGCAAAAACCCAGATCAGCTGTATTCAGAACTATGTGGATTAATCACTCTAAGGACTGTATAAACAAGAGCATTCTTCTTGCAGATTTGAGGCAGGACAACTTGGTAACATACTTTTGTAGGAATTTAAATCTTCAATTATTTCTGGAATTCTTACAGCAGTGCCAATTAAATGTGCAATTCAATAAGTAGTGAATTGTGTCTATTAATTAAAGGCTACAGGCACTTTGTATCCTCAGTCTAAAGAGTTGCACAAAAACATTTGCTTTGGCTGTCTTTTTGAAGCTTGTTTTCCAAGTGATCAACTGTTAACAAATCTGAACAGCATTTTTAAACACAGTTTAAGACAAAAAAATAAAACGGGTTGGTGTTTGCTTTCTTTTTTTAATCATAGAAGGCCTGATCATAGAGAAGAAAGTCCCTACTTTAACTAAATACAGTAATTAAAATAACAAGCACAAATACTAGCAATAGCGCAAAGCGGAAAAATACTATTTCACCATTCCCTTCAAAGTGGGCATGATAAGAGAGTGTTACCTCCATTTCATATGTGAGAACTATAATGTGCAAGGAAGATGTATGCATTTTCAAAATTCAAACAGAGCCATCAAAGTCGTGGTGAACACCCAGAATTGCCTGCATCCTCACCATAGGCTGAGCTTGCCTGACTGCTACCATTTAAGTCTCATACTACTGACAGAGATGCTTGCCCTCAGTGTAACTACAGGCAGGCACTTGTATCTACACTTCTGCCCACTGGTAGCCAGACCCTGAGCACGTCCTGATGCAGCACTCACTGCTTATTCAGCCTATGTGGCATCTTCCAAAACCACCATGTAAGATCATGCAAGGTCAAAGGCTGAGGGGAAGGTGTGTAAGCACACGTGTGTCCCCCTGAAATGGATTAATACTATCAAATTCTTTCCCATAAATGACTAACAGCTACCAGAAGCACAAATTCTGATTATCCCTGGTTTTGCCGAGTTGAAGTACACTTTTCCTGAAGTAGCACTCTCAAAGGTGACTCTGACCTACCATATCATGCTGAGCAGACCAAATGCTTTGTGAGCTTGCATTTATAAATGTGGCCCTGCCTCAGTCAAAGCAGGGATTTTGTGTGGTGCTACTGCCAATGAGAACTTATCTGTGATCATGGGTTGAGGAGGGGTGAGGTGGGGAGAGCTATAACAGGGATGCAGGAGGGGCTCAACCTTTCCAGTTCTTCTGACTCACCACATAAGCCTGCAGTTTTGCATACCAACCCCCTAAAAATATTTTTAAGATATTATAAATTTTTTTGTTACTATTATTTTGAGGACAAGGGGGAATGGCTTTAAACTGAAAAAGAGTAGATTTAGATCAGATATAAGGAAGAAATTCTTTACTGTGAGGGTGGTGAGGCACTGGAACCGGCTGCCCAGAGAAGCTGTGGATGTCCCATCCCTGGAAGTGTTCAACGTCAAGTTGGACGGGGTTTGAGCAACCTGGTCTAGTGTAAGGTGTCCCTGCCCATGGCAGTGTGTTGGAACTGTATGAGCTTTAAGGTCCCTTCCAACCCAAACCATTCTATGATTCTATGAGTCTATGAAGTTATAGCTGTTATTAAATACACACCAATTTGGGACTAAAAATATGTATCATATCTAACCAAATATCAAACCAAACTATCTATACAGTAATCATGCATTTCATGTGATTTCAAAGACTGTGGGGGATGCCATTTTTATCTCTCCCATCAAAGCTACTGCTAATTTATTAGAGAGAACAAGTTGATGTTTACCTGGCAGCAGTCCTGCTATCTCTGCAGATTTTTTTCAAAGGAAGACCAAAATACTGCCAGATTATCATCCCTGTGGCCACACAGTGGGCACCTGAAGACTGCAAGCTCTATTTCCCAAATGGCCCCTAAGAAGCAGGGACACTTTTGCGTGTCTACATATACAAAGATATGGCATGGCAACACTGGGTTCCTTAACCCTGCTGCCCTGTTTCTCACCGTAGCCAAAACCAGGGGTCTCACAAAGAGCACAAGAATACAGCACTGCATCACCCCAAGAAGCCAGAGGGCAAGCCTGAGATTCACACTCTACAGCAAAGGAGCCAATGGAGACAAACTCAGTTGGCTTCCTCCTGGAAGGATGCAGTCTGAGATCCCGCTGGCATAGCACAGGGCAAAGGGCAGCCTCTGGGCAGGCTTTTGCAGCCCACACTGAGTACCATGGTGCCAGAGCTAGTCCCTTCATCACGCGCTAGAGTTCACCACACCTCAGAAGTAGTCATAAGAGACGGACATTAGAAGAGGAAGAAGGGGATCACCCTCAGGTCTCCCTTTTCAAGTGGAGACTGTAACGAGGATTCCATCTCCCTAACAGAGCAATGCTTTAATTTTCTCCTTGATGTCTGTACATCCGTCACAGTGTAATCCTGCAGGCTTTCTCATATTTAGTTAAATGTGTGCATGCATTATAGATTTTCATTTACAACTCTGGTTTTAAAAAACTGATACATAATCTGCCAAAAAGTAATGTTTTTCAATTATCCATTCTGGTTTAACACCACATTTTTACAACAGAGAAAACCACTCAATTTATTTTAAACTTAGATTATTACTTTAACTTCTTTTAAATTCTTGGGGGTTTCTTTTGAGTTTAATGAGCTTAGCAGTGTTTTTACAGAGCAAGTGTTTAACATGTGTTGACCATACAACCAGCAAGCTAAGTTCCACTGAAGAAAATTATTTAAAGTTGCATAAATTGCAAGAGAATTTACAATGTTCTTCTCTGATTGTTGGAAATAGTTTGAATGCAAGAGAGGAACAAAAATATATCAAAATTAAAAAAGCATATTTTAATATATTGCAAACAAATATCTACTGTATTATTGTAGTGAGATCAATTCACTAATTCACTCTCTATCCAATACCATGGGAGCCCTAAATTCAGATGTTATACGTATGTAGTTGTTATATGACGCTTTCTGCAAGCTGAACCAATTGTTTGGGTAAAAAGGAATAGGAAAATAAGGAAGACCCTCTCACAGTACACCTGTACAACCTTTAATGCCCAGAGATAAAATTACCAGGCTTCTTACAGCCTGTTAGAAAATCTTTCTCATAAGAAAATGTGCAGAAGACATGTAGGAGAAGACTGCTGGGATTTCAAGAGATTCATTTCAAGAGAAGAATGCTCCTTGTAATGCTAAGATAAACTACAAAATAAATGCATACATGAGAATTAAAAATCTGCTGAAGCAGCACAGCATAAATGGAATAAGTACAACCACCCATCTTAAAATAATAGTTTTTGTTTTATTAGCACCTGAAAGCTAAATCAGAAGTTAAACCCTAAATTCCAGATAAGCTTGTTTACAATATGAGCAAAATACATCTGCGGGTTCAGGCTAGGAGCATGGTGGAGAAATAAATCTCCATGTACTTGCAGGTGTTAAAAATCAAAATAACACTCAACATCCAACACTTGTTTGGAAATCTATCATGAGTTAAAGTTTCACATGCTTTACAGGTTAATTTATTATGCATTTTGCAATCACTTGCTGCACACCACATGTAGCATTCTAAGAAATAAGCTAACTAATTACAAAGTCCTGTACTAGACGCATACCCATGCTCAGCACAAAATAAACTTCCTTCTTTTCTGCTCACTTTAAAGCAAGATTTGGAAATCGGAGACAGGATACAGCGAATCTGGATTTCTGCAAGATATCAGAGGGCTTTCAACAGTACATCTAGCACTTCCAGACATAAAGGTCTAAAGCTTGCCTGGTTTTTGAGATATCTTAATTGTGTTATCATTGTCCTCAGAGGTCATCCTACGCACTGCAAAAACACTGCCCAATGGAATGTGTCTGGCAGGTTGTATTCAAAAGGAAGTTGAATATGAGGTCAAATGGGGTGTTGGAGATCAGGATCCGACTGTGACATAAATGTGTGTGGAGCTTACACAATGCCTGCATTCTCCTGACTCTCATCTGCCTCTGACCGGTGCTATTAGTTATGCCTGTTCATAAAAAACACTGTGCCTTGTGTGCAAAGCCTAATGAATCTTCCTCAAGCTCCTCTGCCTGGTGCTGTCTAACCTCCCTTGTGCTGGTACTGGAAAAGGCTGCAGACTCAAACCGCCAGAACTACACTGGTCACCCAGATACCAGGATGATGAAAAGTGATTTTCAAAAATAGGAGGAGGATGCTGGAAGCACAAAAAAACCCTGTCCACTGCAGCATGGCAAAGATGACAGCCTGATTCATGTGGCTATAGAGGACACAGACTTCCTGAGGTAGCTGCACCGAAACCTCTGTACCAGACAGGATTGAGAAGAGCAAGCTGATCGGGAAAAGGAAAATGCCTTGTGACTTGGCAACTGCACTTTGTAACATTTAGGCTCTAAACCGCCTGCCTGTTTGCCAAAAATCCATCTAAGAAAAAAAATACACTGGCTATTTTCCCTTCGTGATGATCTGTCCTCTGACGGTATCTGTTGCGGGAAGAGAGATGGGTGGTGGAATGTGAGATCCATTTAAGGACTGAATTGTGCAAAGAATACACATGGGAAAAAGCAAATGGAAATTGTACTGTGGGCATGAGGGTGTACTGGTCCCTACCAGTCCTGAGTCTAAGGCAGCAGAGGCCAATGCCTGCACTGCAGTGCATCATTTGCTTAAATCCAAGCTACTTTTAAGTATGAATATAATTTCAACCATTAGAAGATGCTAGTGCAGTTGCTATACTTGTACTGAGTAGGGCTGCGTTCAAGAGACAGGAATGATTCTCCTGGTGAATTTATCATTTTACTTGTCATATTTTCTCTATTCAAATGTTCTGCCAAACAAAGCATCTGAGCATGCCTGGTGATACTGTTTGAGGATGTGTGCCTTACTGTGCCAACTTAAAGGCCAAAGCTATTAAAGGGACAATGTTTGTATATTGTGCAGAAGAACTGTGTAGTTAATTTAGGAAAATACCTGTTGTATCTGGAATTTTGTGCCCTGTAATGCACCAATCTTTGTTTCAATTAAGAAACAACTGACTAGACATGTGATCATGTCATTCTAAATTCCCTTTTTTCTTCTTCTAATTTAAAAATTTTTATGGAAACTTGTTGGCACAGCTTTTTAGTCTGTAATGCATACCATTGGTAATGAGCACAACTGCAGCGGGCTGTAAATAAAGAATCAAATATAGAACTTGAACACAAACAGATTTATTCTTCCTTCCTCCCTCAAACCCACAAAGTACGACTGGACCCCAAAGCCACCATCATTTCTATTGATTCATCTGCAAGTGGCTCTGTGTGGATGGCAATAAACACAGCAGCACTGGATGGGGATAAAAGCAGTGTAGTAAAAGAAGTGGATGCTCTCAGTTCCTCACAAACCAGAGTGTGCATGCTGTTTGACTGGCAATTTTTATTCCCAAGGCATATTAAACCCTCACATTTTTTAAATCCTCTTTCTCAGGTTGAACTGCCATGTTGGTGACTTCCCCCTTAGCTGGGATGATGGAGCCATACTTTTTCCAACATTGTAGGGCTCTTTTACAATCCCAAAAAAGACATCAGGAACAAACTAACAATGGAGCTGATGCTTTATTCTAGTTTCTTGCAGCTTAGGGGAGATATAATGAGGTTACTGCGGAAGTATCACCACGTTAATGTTATGCATTTCAATATCTTTGCTTGTTACAGCTCAGAGGCAATGTTCAAAGTGAACATCATAATTAAGAACTAACATTGTTAATACATCACTATCAACAAAGGGAATATATTACACGGATCCTTGTGTAAACTGGTTATAGGAGACAAAACCTATAGACAAAAGGATAGAGAACAGGCTCTAGATCCTTGGACAGAAAATTAGGTGGATCAGCACTGATGAGCTAAACTTTTGAATGCTGTTTTAACAAATTGTTTTGAACATCCAAATAGAGAATACTATTTAATTTAGATGAGCTGAATTTTCAATGTTTAAAATAAAATACTGTGGCAAGCATAGACCTTAAAGTAGTTCCTGAAACCAGGCTCTCCTATTCTTTCAGTTAATTGAAAGAGAAATAGTCTCAGGTGTGAAAAAGTAATGGCTTTAACAAGCTACAATCTGATCTTTTTGTGTACCTAATTGCATGGCTTCTAGCACAGCACTATTCAGTGCTTTGACAATGCAGCTGGCAGTGTTTCCCAAAGCTATATAATTGAAGAAAAGGTGATTGATTCTTGTTTGCTAGAAACGGATGGTTTAGCTCAAAGTTGTGTAGCAAACACTTAAGTTTCATCTTGTAGCTATAATGTAAAGATCGGTATGGATTATTTTTCAAATGTAACTGATGCTGCATTTGCCATTAGCAGTGACATGCACGTTCTGCATTAGAATGTTTCAAGGTGTTTACTTTATGGAACAAGCTTTTTGTATATGTTCTCAAAGGTCTGGGGTGTTTTTCACTTTATTTCTAAGTGGGTTGAAAATTCAATTGGTTTACAATTGTAAGAAGGTAGGTAAAATTTTCTCCATTGCTAAAATATTCTTTAATATAAAAGTATGGGTTTGATACTTTCTTCTGGTGTTTGTTATGTGAGAAGTATGTAAGTATAAAGTATGAAGTATGTAAGCATAGGAAGAGGAAAACAGGAGAAAAAAGACTTCTAGTGAACTTAGAGAGTGAGCACATCTCTCTAACTATGTGTTGATCTGTGATTTTAGTTGCCTGCTCTGTCACAGATATCTTCAGCAACATGAACTAAGGGCATCCATCTCTCTGGGACTGAATTTCTTTGTCTAATTGGGCAGTCCTTCCCTGCCTTATCAGCACACAAATAACTCCTATACACCACAGACTGGAAAAGATCAAGTACTATATTAATGAAGACTGTATAAGTGCTTAAGGAAAGGGAAATATTTTATGTGCTTAGAATTACTGTTCCAGGTTCTCCGGTATAAAAAGGAAGTATGCCTTGAATGTTTTAGGCTGCAGTACCCCTCAATACTTTTTTTTATTGCCCCCAAAAGAACCTTCTTTTGAAAGAAATAGTGTCAATACAAAAAGCCAAGTTAATACTTCTCATTTAATTGTAGCAAATTAAATTTATTATTTAAAGTTAAATCCCTCAGAAAATTGTAAAGAAAAGAAATATCAAAGTGTATTGATGCTTTCTCACTATATCTAGATAAGATTCTATTACTGCATTTAGATTTTAAGATTATCATAGAATTATAGAATAGTTTGGGTTAGAAAGGACTGCTATAGGCAGGGATACCTTGCATTGTACCAGGTTGCTCAAGGCCCCATTCAGGCTGGCCTTGAACACTGCCAGGGATGGGGCAGCCACAGCTTCTCTGGATAACCTGTGCCAGCGTCTCACCACCCTCATAGTAAAGAATATCTTCCTTATATCTAACCTGAATCTCCCTTGTTTAAACTTGAACTCATTGCCCCTTGTCCTATTGCTACAGTCCCTGATGGAGAGTCTCTCTCTGGCATCCTTGTAGGCTGCTATGAGGTCTCCACGCAGTTACTTATATTAACTTCGAGCTGACAAACTGTGGCACCTTTGAGAGCGTTTATTAGACATTTCTTGAAAATATTCTGTACTTAAACTGTCTCTAGTTGATAATGTGTGGAAACTACAGTACCAAAATTGATTATTTTTTGAAACCTTGACATTAAAACTCAGTTTCCTTTTTGCTTCTAAATTATCATTAAAAATTTCTTATATATTAATTAAGGTCTACAATATTTGGGGCTTTACGCATGTATCCTTTTGATTTGTTGTGCTGCTAATATTGTGCTTAATCAGGAGATACAGTTTTAGAAGATACCCAAGATGCTTTGATTGCAGCTATAAAGGGCAACTGAGGCAATATTACTCCTGACCAAAGAGGGGACCTTGAAATAGGTTCTGTGATGATGCTACTGAAATGGGAAAGAGCATCAGTTTTAAAAGTGTAATAGTGCAAGCTAAAATTATTTTTATGATTCTAAGAATATGTAGCTTTAAATTTCAGGAAAAAATAGACTAAGAATTGCTTTGTCAGTAACTTTTCTGTCACTTTTGCAAGGTCTGTAATACTGCTCTGAAGTTGCAAGAAAAGAAAGCTGTATTACTTCATTCATACTCAATACAAGACAAAAACAAAAGCAAGCAAGGTAAGTGGAAAAACAGACAGTAACAGTCACATGCAGCCTGGGTGTTGTGGAAGGAAAAAACAATAACTATTACAGCTGAAACCAGGACACTGGGTAAGAGACTGGAGGTCTACCACAGTCTGCCAGCCCAGGTTCAGCACTGCAGCACGTATAATGCAAGTCCCTGGTACAGCAGTGCTCCAGCTGGCAGTGGCCATCAGCTCAGAGTCTGGGATTTCAGTAGACATGATAAAATCTACCTATTGCCAATTTTCTCATTCATGTTTTTTTCCAAACTGCTCTGACACATCTGTGCTGCTAGTTGTGTGACTCTCTTTGATGCTCCATTTTCAAGGCTACAGCATTCAGGTGTCTTAATTCACAACAGAACAAATAAGCCAATATAGGCTTATCTTAATGTAATCTCACTAGCACTTACTCTTATTAAAAGAAATTTAGAAGACTTTGTTCAAGATTGATAAAGGATGGTAGGTAGATTTTTCTACCTTTTAAAATGCATTTAATGGGAAAGGCTACTTTCAGTCCGCAAGGTAGACATTGGTATTAGCTAAAATTTTGTGTAAATAACCTTTCACCTAAACTGTCCCTAATTAATTGCATGCAAATAAGCACCTTGGGCCAAAACGGACATGTAGCTGCCAAAGTTTTCATAGTCAATCTGCACTCATCATAAAATCATCAGGTTTTCACTCTTAACTGACACCCTACTGCTCCATCTCATTATAGGTGCTTAAGCCCCCTAAAAATGAGGATGCATTTATCTAGGTAGGTGAATAGAAATGCAGTCACCCAAACTGATACACCTTAGTCGCTATAATCAGGGTCCTTTCACTATCTGCTAAGCCTATAAAATTGCATTTACCAGTATTTTTCTAACTTACCTAATTAGAAGGATGAGTTTTCATTTTAGCTTTTCTCCTATGTATCAAAACAACACTAAAGCCTTCTGGCAGACTGAAGCGTAACAAAAAACCACTGTACTTTCTTTACACAGGGAAGCATCATGAACTATAAAAATACATTATAGAGACTTACTTAGAGAATAATAATAGTAGTATTTGTATATTGATACTAAGATGTGAGTGAAAAATACACAGGTGTTTCCAGTGCATAGTAAGAATTAAAATACTGGAGGCATCTTTCTCCAGAAAGTAACAGCTGTAAGTAGTTTTAGATCTTGGAGGGATGAGTTGAAATTCATCCATTAATGTCTAAAGAAAATGTTAGCATTTTCTTTAAATGTTTCAGCTAACTTAAAATGTGCTACTTATCTATTTCTCTTCCACAAACCTCATTCTGAGTGAGGAGATCCACATCCTAACTATTGGAACCAGAAACCTTCAACAACTGTTCAGCTGCAAGCTCTTTTCCACTATTGCACATTTTATTTTACCTAGAGACATAAAAGGGGCTTGGAAAGCTCCGGCTCTCTTGTGGAACTTCAGCAATGCTCAGACGCAAATATGCTCCCAGCTACCAGATAGGGTATTAAAACAATTGAAAAATGGTTGAGTTTTCCTCCATCACCATTAACTGAAAAAAAACCCACTACTCCTGTTCTTGAGGACTGGGAGGCATAGATTTCCAAACAGCTGACACTGAAACAGTAAAAGTTACTTCACACTGACCTATCCTAATGGATATATAGAAAAACAATACATAGTAGAAATTAGCTTTTCTACTCTAAGAGATATATTTTGCACCATCAGAGTTGAGAGAACTTCCTCCAGGAGCACAGGACAAGCCAGCTGCTGGAGATAGAGGACTTCAGAAAGTCAGCAAAAGCAATGGGGTAGTCCCCACATCATGAAACTATTCTGTTGAAGAATTTATGGGAGACTTGAATTTTTGGGAGAGTCAAGATAAGGTGAAAAAACTAGTACTGGTTGTGTTTTAGAGGCAGATTTTATCAGAACATTGTGTAGTGTTTAAAGAGAAGAGGCTGGACCAATGGTTATGCCCTGTGGAAAGATCTAGGTGAGGTTAAGAACTGGAATAAACTTTTGGAAAACTATTATTCAGTAACTTTTTACCTCAGGCAATAGTAAGTAAAATCTACTAAACTTGTCTCTATGGTATTGAGACCATAGGGGCTATGCCAACACTCACATTGCATGAAGCACGTGTGATACTGACCTTTATTTCCTTATTCCCAGTTAAATCCCTCAACCATTCTTCATACATAAAACCACATGCAATCCCAGCAACAACGGGATATATTTATACAATTTAGAAATCTCTGTCTGAAGATACCCAAGAGATCTGCTGAACCTTGAAAAGTATAGCTCTGTATAGACTTCAGTGTAACTAAAACCGGCCTTGCTTGATTAAAAACAATTAGATTGTGCAATCATTTGGCTCCAGGGCTTTTGAAATTCAGGATGCTGGGCTACATGAAGGGCAGGATGATTTTGAGCTCTCACTGGTCAAATCAAGGAACATTGTTTGCTGTTACAAGAGCACCTTCTACTGCCTGTGTAATGGCATTGTGTTAGGAACGTTAGATCTTAAGACAGGTCTATCTGAACCTTCAGTCGCATCAGTGCCTTCCCAAGAAATTTTAAAAGATGTTTTCATGTGGCAAAAGAAAATATGTAGATTTCAAACTACCTGTACTTTTAGAAATAAAGATTCTTTCGGCTTCAATTCAAAATCCCATATATTTCCATGCTTATACTCTGATCCGTACAGATGCTTTCCCCACTTTGCAATAGATTGTATTTATGTTGAACTTCCAAGTCCTGTTTCAGTTCATCAAGTATGGCTGTTAGCACTATTTCCAATTTTGTTGGAGTGGGGTATCCTATAGCTCACAAAACACCTACTAATAAAAAAGTAATTTTAATTACAGTATATTTCCAATATTTAGGCATATGAATTTTATGTTCTCAAGGATTAACAGTGTCCTGCCAAACTAAAGGAACTCTAATTGTTGTTTAGCAAAATTCTACTACAATCATCAGATACATGTAGCCATTACAGATTTATCTGCCAGGGACTACTGGAGCTTTTGCTGGTTCTTTGGAGTTTTATTTTTGGGGGGGGTTGTTTATTTATTTGTTTGTTTGTCTGTTTTGGGGTTTGGGGATTTCTGGATTTTTTGTGTGTGTGTGGTTTTTTATTTTATTTTTTGTCCTGTATCCTCTTCATAAACCTGCCCAAGCCAAGTTAATATCAAGTATTGTCATTTAAATATTTCTTTCAGATGAAAAATATCCATTAATGAGTTGCATGTTAACTATTACATTAAGCAATTCAATTGTAATATGACACCAGAAAGACGCTTTGACCTTAATAAACCTCATGGACACTAAAAGGGATGACTCTGCAATTAAGTGGAAAACAATAGGCTACAGAAGTTAGCCATTAAATCATTCAGTGTTGGCAATCTTTTTGTGCCTTTCAAAAGACTTGTACATCATGTAATTTCCAGCCTTTCCATAAGTTAGGTACCTATTTCTCCAGTAATATTAGGCACCATTGCCACAGAAAAGTGTACTGTAGGCACTTGTGCTAATGATTAACACCCTTGCTGTTCCCTCAATCACCAAAGTATTGCCATTAGGTAAAAGAGAGGCTACATCCTATTCAAAATCTGATCAAGTTTTCTACTGTACTTCGTAACTCCCTTCAATTTCATCACGATGTATTTGCACTTCTGCTCTTGCCATTTCCTCTGCAAGATCTCTCACATACACACACAAAGGAATTTCCTGCAATTACACCTGCGTTTCCCTTGTAATCTGTTCCTTCAGCCTCACCCACACAGTGTGATATCTCTCCAGGGAGGCTGGTTTCACCTCCCAGAGACTTTAGGAGATGACTTGCGAAGACTGCAGAGCCTGAGCTCCTTTGTGAAGGGGACCAGAGGGAGTTGCCAGCCAATGTTACTTACCAGCAACTGTAAGAAGAAGGGGATGCCAACATTTAGAAAGGCCCAGCATCCTGAATTGGTAGAAGACATAAAGTCTTCTACCTCTTGAAGACAGATGTTCATTTACAGAAAATAATGCTTTTAAAGACACTGAATTCCAAATGTGTCTTAAGAAAAATCCCACTCAATTTCAGATCCCCCTCTCTGCCAGCTCCTATGTAGGCAACCTAGTATTTCATTATTTTTATTTTTTTTTTTAAGAATAAATCTAAGGAATCATGAAAAATCTAACCCAGGACTCTGTTCAAACTGTTTCCTATTTCAGACATGCTATGGAAAAAAGCAGCCTTCATACAAACTCAAAAGAGCTTAAAAACTGATATGCACAGCCACCTACAAACAAGTAATGAAAAGAGATGGTTTTGTTCTCTTAGAAAACCAGCTTGGGACTGGCACTGCAATACATTTCTCTGTTTCTGGTTTTATTCCGTCATCTTTGAAGGTAAGGCTTCCAGGAACTGTTCCATGAACATTCTAACAATATGCATAAACGCTGGGAGTTTATTGTATTGTTCAGTTAGGATGCAACAAGATAGCCTTGTGTATATACTACTGTCATCCCTTAGCATAACATTGCCTCAGCACACCTAAGCACTAAATGAGAATGCTAAAATAATCTTCAGAGATGAATACTCAGTAGAAATCTTAGCACCTCATTTTTCCATAATATTTTTCCTAATCAAAATTCATCTCAGTTTAGCTTTTCTCCCTTCTCTAAGCATTTCTGCATAATATCAAATGCTTGCAGTTAGGCTAATTCTGCTCTCATGTGAGAGAATTCGTTTTGACATCATGCTAGACTTGACATCAGTTTTGGGTACATACCAGTGGGGACAGGTGGAATTTCAATAATAACTCGTCTCCTTGGTTGTGTTATAAAGCTAACCTGTGGAATCCAAGCAGATGAAGCAAAAGTGGGCTGCAGTAAATTGTATTTTATAGAGATCAAACTTTTTTAGTATTGAGTATATATCTTAAATTCTATAGACAACACTGGTTTAAACACATTTTACATCATAAATCATACAGAATAGTGATTTGCTTTTATAACACCTATTTCCTTTGCCAACTTCTAAAATTATATTGTAAGAGCCCGGATATAACAAGAATTTTATAGAACATTTGTGGAATAAAAAATTTGAGGAATTACTGCAGTTTGTTTATTTCTTTAAAACTAATTGCAGTATAAAGCTAGTTACACTGCACTTCAAATATTTCCCCATATGCTCTTAATAAGTAGCACTGCCGCACTACACTGGTCTGAAATGGATGAGGGTGACCATCTGGGGCCATTTCTCACACAAAGAGAAATGGCTGAATAATTTTGTTATTTAACATGACTGCCGTAATTAGCCAAGATGTAACACAGTTGCATAATTACTCCAAATATAGACTTTCTGAGACTTCAAAGAACTTGGCTAGCTGTTTGTAAAAATAGCTTCACTTCCCCCCCTTCCACAAGCAGTTTAGCTATACTGGCTAGTGGCCGCTCCACTTGGTCACTTTTTGCCCCCGTCTGTTTGTACATTGTGTGTTGACAACTGTATCATGTTTGTACTACAAACCATGCTTTGAATGAGGGCTTAAATCCGTTCAAGCTTTCTAATGTGAAAGGAATGTTGGCACGGCTAGAGAGAAAAAGAAACCCTTTTAAAAATCTTCCTGCATGAAGAAAGAAACTTTTTCTCCACAGTAAATGTGATGTGAATAGAACAGAAGGACTAATTGTTTTCTTCTTGTTCTGGCACATATGTTGTGAATTGGGTGTGACCATATTTAACTTCAGCATCTATTCAAATTGGTAGCAAATAATTGAGCACTAAATACTAGTTTTATTTGAGAAGGAACTTTAGTACAGCCCTTGCTGTGGATTTCAACATGTACTCCGCGAGTGGAACACTTTTTCAGAGATTATGCCTTTAGAAACAAAATATACATATATACACACACTGAGCAGGTAACTCAAAGGTAGGTGCCCTAAGTGACAGTCATGATAACTACAGGTTACTGCAAGGCACATTGGCTGACCCCTGGAAATTTTCAGCCTCCTGTCCCTTGCTGTGACAACCAACTGCCACCTCCAGCATCTACCGCTGTTCCCAAAAAACAAGTCTTTAGCTGAATTCAGCTGTTTTTATGACCATCTCACTGCTGACTGAAGATCTCCATTTTTACCTCATCAGAGCACAGGGCTTCAAAAGAACCAATGCCCTGTTGGTTCCTGACCTGTTCTCTTCCTTCTTCCCCTCCATTAGAAGATACCATGTCTGCACTAAAACTAGACTTTACCAACTTCTGAACTTCTCATTTTATCTCAGTGAAATCCTCTTAGATCTAGAGAAATGTCAGAATGTTTCTACTTCCACATTATGAAAATGTAGCAGGAAAACTTTCAATAAAATGTTAACATTTTAAAGAGTTTCATGGATTTTTGGATGCAGCTTATATTGCGTGCAAATAGTTCTAAAGGGCGGGTTTATGAAGTTATATATAGTGTGTGAAGAAAGATGATTCTTCTTCTCAATAAAAAGTGCTTTTGTCATAATAACAGTCCTTATAAAGTAACTGCATTTTGTTGCTTTTTCTTCCCTTGGGAAAACCACTTCTTTGCTTGCTCTGTCCACATCTACGCAGAGCCAGAAATTATACTGGAAATAAAACAGTTATTAGCTGTTTTATTTCTGTTCCTGGGGTTTTTTCTTCTCAGACTGGCAGATCTGGGAATGCTGGGAAGACATTAGGTGATCAATTGTTTATGGAAAAGAAAAAAAAAAAAGCCTTATATCTTGCAAAAAAACGTCCTTACATTTTTCACTGGTTATCTTCCTTGTTGGTTAAAATACAGCACTTCCACAGCTTTGAATCCACTTTTCCTTAGCCAGAACACTACTGGTAGGCAATGAAGGGCCTACCAGTAGAAAAATGAAACGAGAAAGTCATAAAAAATTGGAAGAGGATGGAGGATGCTGTGCAATTTTAAATTAAATAAGATCTTGTCTCCTTAGCAAAACTGTTTACAAACATGCCAGTAATGATGGTTAAGAACACAGTGTGGTTTTGGGGAGTTGGGATTTTTTTTCCTATTGTAATGGTTGTCCCATTGCTTCTGAGTGAAGAGCAGCCGGCTTCAGAAGAGCTGCAAGGAGCCCACCATCATCCCAGGTGGAACAGGGGAAGCAAACTATGCAAGCCTGGCCTCTAACTGCCACCAGCATGATTCAGAACCAGGCTGACATTATTCAGCCTGATGATGACTGAGTAGGGGTTCTTTTTCCTGCTCCTCTAGCTGTGCAGTGCTGCAGATGCTCATGGATGGAGAACAAGCGCCCTTGCCCAGGTACAATTTCTTACTGCAGCATTAGCAGCGGGACAAATTTATATTTAAATAAGATGTGTCACACATGGCTATCTACTTGTGAGTGGTTTTGGGAGGAGGAACACAGGCTAGCGCCCACTACTTTTTATTTTTCTCCAGTGTACCCTCAGCACAACAGCCACAGCAGCAACGCCACTGTCCCACCCACACCATACTAGCAGGACCCTCGACAGATTTGTATGCATCCGAGAGACCGACCGGGACCCCTTCAGAGAAAAGTGCATATTGTGCACTTGTACCCTGAGCCAGCACTCGGTTTCACCTGAGAACTGACCTTTTTTGTTCCTGCACCCCTGCTCAGGATGCACTGCTGTGTGCTGTGCTTCTTTCCATGTAGCACATGCAAGGCAAAAGTCATTTTTATAAAGGATGTTCCATATACCCTATTTGAGGTTAAAAGCTTCTGTTCTACAGGAGGGTGGCCTGCATTGTAATAATTGGCTTCCTTGGCCTTTAAAGCCATTAATTTACGAAAAGTGTCTTTGCTTAAATAAGTTCAACAGACATTAACTTACATGGCTAAAGTATTCTAGGATGTCTTTCCACTCAAACTCCTGTTTCCTATTTGTTCCTTTTTGGATGGAAAAGGAAGCTTAGTTAAATTCAAATTTAACAATAGAACCTTTGACGCGATGAAGTATTTATGTCTGATTTCAGCCATGCGTTTTATGTTGTTTCTTTGTTTTTCCAGAGCTGCCAGCTCAAACAGCTGTAGAAAGGAGTATCACATCACTTATTTTTCTTCCTATTTGTTTCTACATCTGGAACTCTAATGAAGTTCTTGTGCTAGGAAAGGCAACTCTGGTTTATATATCGTCATCAGGTTTACAAACATCACATCCTTACCACAGACAGAGAAGGAAAAATGGTCTTCAGGAATGAACACTAACATCAGCATTCATCAGAAAAATCCTATCTATCTTCTAGCTATGACTCCATACATGGCTATTTGTAGGGTCTTAGGCAAATCACATCTTTGCCTCATAACCTCTACCTATAAGCTATAACTAAGTGAAAGAGTTAACAATATGACTGGTAGGGAAAAATAGTTGATGAGTGAAAAACCTCCCCACCCGTTTTATACCTCCAGAAAAGCATTGTTCTGATTTGCACCATTTCCAGTGAAAGGAGAATGAATGGTACTTTGAAGAATTACATCAAGGCAAAATATTGTATTTGGCATTTAAATGCAAAGTTGATAGCTGTTTCAGAAATGCCTGAACCAGACAGTCAATGCCAAATGCTACATTTTTTGTATTCTGTAATATTCTTCAATAATCGCTTCAAGACTCATACAGAGAAAACAGCACACAATGAAGGCTGTTTAGCAATACTTCGATCAAAGTCATATGATTTGCCTTTCTGATTTCTTAAAGTTTCAAAGCTGGTTTTGGTTTGTTTTCAGTTGTAAGAGTTCTCGATGCAAAGTACCACTTACACATTCTCAGCAGCTCCCAAGGTTTGTACGTGGGCTGTGTAAGTCATAACAATCAAGGCGCAGTAAATTTCCTAAGGACCGGCTGGGACGAGACGAAGGTCAGAAGCACAGCCAAGGATCATTAACCCAAGCTGGTCATTAATCTCAAGAATTTACCTCATGCTAAGGTCAGGATTATTATTTTAACCTGGAAATCAAAAAAACATGGCCATACAAATTTTTATTTGATAGCTTTACCTGTAACATCTAGCATATTTTAGAAAAAAATGTATTTTATTTGGGAGAATTGCATTAGCTAATCAGACCACCAGCTCAGCTTTCAGTGTTTGATTAGTTTTGCTTTCTTTAACATATGTACTGGACTATGACAGGCAGAAAGGATTTATAACATTTTTCTCCCATGTGCTATTGCTATGGACCTATTAAATAGTGACCTTGTTTATATATCTATTTACAAGTTTTGATTTCAATCCCAAATTTCATCTCCTAGAGCTTACCAACATCTCTCATAAAATATTTGTTTTGACTGAACATCTGTTCAAGTTATTAGAGTTTGAAAGTGGTGTTTCAAAAATATTGTTGCTTGTAAAGTGAAGGTGTTAGAGATAACTAGAGGGTGTCTACAATTTAGGTAGCTTTTACTCCCTTTAGAAAACATTAGTCCTTTTAAAAGAAAAATAAAAACCTCATAGCAGCCTTCCAGTATCTGAAGGGGGCCTATAAGGATGCTGGGGAGGGACTCTTCATTAGGGACGTGATAGGACAAGAGGTAACAGGTTCAAACTTAAACAGGGGAAGTTTAGATTGGATATAAGGAGGAAGTTCTTTACTGTAAGGGTGGTGAGGCACTGG
>JANHGB010058108.1:0-10664 GCA_026283785.1 Coracopsis vasa
GGATAAAGTCCATCAAAACACATTTTCAGACATGCGTTGATTTTTACAAAGTTTTTGCTTAAGCAATATTAGGATATGCATGCATTTGATGACTTTGGAGAATGTGTCCATTTATCAGTGCAGTCACCCCTCACATACACTCAGAAATGTTGTAAAATTATGGCAGTTTTAGAAATTATTACTCAGAAAGGTACATCTTGATTAAGAATGCTTTTTAGTATATTTATAATGTATGTTTTATACCTTTAGATTTTTGACATACATTTTGTAGCTAACTCAATGAAATGGGCTTGAGGACTGTGTTCCATTTTCCATTGTCTTGTGCATTAGTGCTATTTTTTAATCAAATGAAAGATGAAAGAATTAGAAAAATTCAGTCATGGTAGAGTCATAGGCATATGAAAAAGTAGCTATCCCAAATCCACTAAAATATGCATAAAATCATTCTGCTTTTTCCTAGGATTGCATTATCCCTCCTTTCCTTTTGTCATTGTGTACCTAACTTTTCATTATATGGTATGATTTAGTATTTAGTATGATTTAGTTTGATTTAGTATATGGTATGATTATGGTATGGTTTGATCTGAAAGATAACGTAATCTCTTGCTTCAAGTTACTTTCTTGGATCTAAAAATACCAGTGAGTTTTTACAGTGAGTTTCTGAATGGTGTTCTGCCAGATTCTTACCAAGGGGACCTGAAGTCCTACCTAATTTCTAAACAGCTGTTCCATATGCGTGTGTCCTTTTACCGCCCAACATAAGATTAACTGACATCTTGAATGCTTGCACATATTTTAAAGGTACTTATTTTGCCGACATAATTATCTATTTCATACTTTCATAACTAAACAGGCACCCAGATCTACAAGGGCATTCTGAAAAAACAGCCATAATTCTGATCATTTAGTCTATACTGCTGTTCAGACACTTCACAGTCACATACTGCTTTTAGCACTTGTCAGAGAAACCTGAAATTTTTCCTTATAGATTTTAATCATCTTCAGGTAGAAAAAAAATCTTCAAAATTCTGGAAAGCCACCTTTGCATTTCTGCTGAACTCTGAAGAAACATGGTACTTCAAGAAAGAGAAGCTATTTAACTCCGAATGGTTAAATACTGTCATATGAGAAGTTTTACTCTCAACAAATAGTTCTTCCCCCCTTTCCCTTCCCTGCCAGTGGTGGCCTAATATAAAACAAATATGTATTACAATAAAGAGTATTTGGGCTTCCTTTTTTTTTTTTTTTTCCCAGTTTTAATCATTTCCAGACAAGAGTCTAGCTCCATCTTATTCTACTCTGTCCTCAGGGATTTTACATTTCTGGCTACACAAAAAAGGGAAAAAAAAGAAGAACCAAACCAAAAAAACATAAGTTTAAGTGGCAGGCTTCTTTCCCTCTCAGCTCTTTCAGTATTTTCTTAACATGTAAGTTTAATTCCCTTGCAGCTGAAGCAGGCACAGAACCCGCCTCTCCAAATTTCTAGGAAAGTGTTCTAACATAAAGTATTAAGCAAAAGGTTAAAAAAACCCACTGCTATAAACCCCACTCCTTTAGAAAGGCCACTCTTAGGTGTCTATCTCGGAATGAGATGAGATGAATTAGGTCTTGAGCAGAAAGAATAGCCTAATGGAAAAAGGTAGCTGCCTAACTTAAATATAGTGAATCACACTGTTGAGATTTTTTTGACCTTAATATGGTGTGATGGGGATTTTCAGAAATGGCACCCATTCTTCATTGATAAAATAGGAAATTTAAACCCTTTTCTGAGAACTGAATTTTTCCTCACCCCTTCCACAAAGACAGCCTCCTAGAATTTAGATATATCAGTTTAAAGCAGTCTTCCAGCCTCTTTTTAAATTTTCTTGGTTCTTTCTTTATTCCCTTTTGAATGTAATTTGAGTCTGAACTTTGAGAACAATGATCCTTTCAACATTCATGTCCATAGGATAAAGCCTTTAATGATCATAACAGTTAATTTCTTAATTTTCTTTAAAAGGTCAGGAAATATTTCAGTGTTCTACAAGGGTTACACCAGACACTTTTCTGATGTTCTGTGACATCTCTGTTTTCCTTAAAACAAAGAGTAGTTAGTGCAGCTATCTGTCTTTCATTTGAAAATCAAAATCAGTTCTTACCTAGGAGAAGGAAAAGGTAGCATTTTCTAAAACTTATCTGTATCCATGCTTAAAATACCTCAAAGATTAGAAGAAAACACTTAGCTTTTGAAGAAAGTGTATATAACGTAGATAGCGTATGCAATTTAAGTGCATTTTAATAGACAAAAGTGTCATTGACTAGGTCAAATGTTGGTAAAAACTCCATGAAATTTGAATCATTTTCCCCTCAGCAGTGAGTATTTCACTCAGCACTAATCTGTAGTGTGCGAAGAAAAATTGCTCCAACATTTCTGATTACCAGTTCTCTGAAGAGCAGGAAAGAAAAAGGATGTAATTTGTGCCATTATTTTCTTCTTAGCATAAGAAAAAAGTCATGATTTGGGTTAAAGCTGAAGTCTGGGCTTTCCTTCTCTGTTTTATATCCTTTAGTGACTTCTTGCTATTCTGCTTCATGTATAAGTGTAAAAAAACATCTTATATTCAAGTACACCCACCTACACAGATGATATATACGCACTGAACAATTTCATAGGGAATTAAGTTTTTTCCTTTGTTTCTCTTCTTTAAATATTAATAAGTTCATCTTTGATAATTAGAGTATATAACTATTCTCTCAGTATTGAAAAGTACTGCATTTACTGTCTAAAGGTATATATACACTTTCAAAATAAGTATGTCCCTTGAACCAGTTATAGAAGGCTACTTTCTTCAAAGTAGCCAGGCTACCTTTTTTATTTGTTATGAGCAAACTGCTTTCAATAAATTGTACATTTGTCCTGTTTTCTGCTTTTCAGCATTGACAACCCTAGGCAATTTCTTTCTGCTTTCAGTTATCTTAAAATTCAATGAGACCTGTATTTGTGGCTTGAGTTTTGGATCTTGGATCACATGCTAACATGCTTATTGTATGAGAAAGATTACTGTTTGACTTTTTAAAAAGACAAAAGGAATTTGTTGTGTTCAATAGATTTTCAGCAGCCTCAGAAGATAGCATCTTGTTTATCTGATTAGGTGCATGAAAAGCTTTCCAAAATAAGTGGATATTACCTGAGCAGTATTCTTCATAATCTTAAATCAAGAAATAGTAGCACATTTCTTTACAAATGGCAGAACAGACAGTTGAACAGCACTGTCTGATTCTACTGTGATGTTATCCCTTTTTAGGTTATTATCTTCAGCAACAGCTTTTGCTGTTTTATCAGCTTCAATTTATAATACAGGTGCTTCTAATGTTCTTTCAAAACCTTAGCTTATAATAACAGGTAAAGTGAATTTTGGGTTTAGTACAACTAGTTCTTGTTACTTGAACAACCATTCTTTAAGAGGTGCAAATCAAAATGAGAGGTAGAAATGATGTTCAAAATGTAGCATTTTTTTCATTTAATAGTAGTGTAACTACAGGATAAACCTGTTCATACCATTGCACAGTTTCACTGACTGTACTATTATTTATATAAGAAAAGATGACACTGAATACAGAAGAAGAAAGATGCTAATTTAGGGAGACACACTGTCTTTAAATGTGATTAAAAAAAAAAAAAATGCCTTCAGTACAAAGCAGATATATGTGTGGCTAGTTTGTTTGGCAGCAATTCATAGCCATAGGGAATACACTGATCAGGCCAAGTGTCCAATGTTCATACTACCATCATTCAGCAGGGCATCTCTTACTCTTTTCAGCTCCAACAGATCTTATACCGTGTGGCGTTCTCTGAGTCTTTCCACTTAGAAAATACCGACTATCGCAGCATCCCTTATGCTTTGGGGTTGAGTGATCATCTATGGGGGTTTTAGTGATTTCCACAATTTTATTTAAGCAGAAGATGTCAGACACCACTCCATTTATTCTCCACTGAAGAAATACAATATGGATTAGCTTAGGTCATAGGTTTTTACCTTCAAATGGCTCATATCTCATATTTTAAAATAAGGCTACATGAATTCATTTCCAGATTGAATGTATAAAAAATGAAGAAAAAAAGTGCAAATATTTCCTTAGAATACAGAATTATATTTTTTTCTCTGATGCAGGATTTTTTTGGTGTTTTTTTTTTTTCCCTAGGAAAATTATTTAAACAAATTTTTTTTAATAACAGCATATCTGGAGATCTTGAAGACTGAACTGTTGAGAACTTCCAGCTAGAACCAAAATGAGATGTGTTCTGAACACGTGAAGTACCAGGTAATACAAGGCACTCTGAAATTCATGTAATGAGTGTCAGATTTGATTATCTTAAATTTATAAATACTTCTTAAATTTTATGTTTCTTTTCCTTACCTGACAACTATCCCTGACTTTCCATTGTCTCACAGAGGTGTTGTGAAATTATACTGAAATATATTTGTGAAACATACAATCAATTCAGAAAAGCCAACATGTAAATAAATAAATCTCTCTTAAGAAAAAATAAAATAATTAAATAAAAACGCTTGGTAAATAAATCCAATTGAGATATACACGTGAGGTCTCTTCATTTTGTATATTGAAGAATCTCCCTGTTCAACTTGTTCCAGTCTCTGCTCCCTGCTGTTTCTGGTTTTCCTCTGTTGCAGTTTCCAGTCAGACCAGTACAATTCTGTACTAGGTCTGGCTGGAATGGAGTCAACGTCTTTCATAGCATCCCCTACGGTGCTGTGTTTTACATTTATGACAAAAACTGTGTTGGTAATATACCAATGTTTTAGCAATTGCTGAGTGGTGCTTGCCTAATATCAGGGATTTTGTTTCTCACTCTGCACCCACAGGAACTGGGCTGAGGGTGGGCAAGATGCTGGGAAAGGCCAAAACTGGGATAGCTGACCCCAGCTGACCAAAGGAATATTCCATGCCATATGATGCTATGCTCAGCAATAAAACTAGCAGGCAGGGGAGTAATTTCTCCAAGGTAGCCATTGCCTAGAGACTAATTTCTCTCAAGGTAGACATTGCTTGAGCACTGGTCTGCTGGGAAGGTGATGACTCTTTGCACCACTTGTTCCTTTGGGATTTTTTTTTCCTTTATTTTCTTCACATATTAAATTGTCTTTATTGTGACCTATGAATTTATCCTCATTTTTTTCTCCCTTCTGATTCTCTTTTGAATCCTGCTGGGGTGGGAGAGTGAGTGGGAGACTGGGTGAGGGCTTTACTGTTGGCCAGGGTCAACCCACCATGAATTCTCAGTCGATTGTTTCCGTCTCCTCTTCCACTAATAGTTCTGGAAGACTTCATAGAATCCAATGTCTTCTCCAGGCCAAATGCCCTAAGTATTTGAATCAAAGGAGTGAATATTTCATGATTTCTTTTTATCAGTGACGTAGATGGTAACTCAAGTACAGGAGAAGCAGATTCTCATCTTTTAATTCAAGCATTGGGGCTTAATTCAGAGCAGCAGAGAGCAGGAAAAATCCCCCTGTTCTATCCTGCCTCTGAGCTGGATGTTCATTTCCTGCATATTTTGGTGTATGCAGAGTCTAATCACACTTGAAGCTGTGATAAGAATATGTTTATTGAGGGAAAAAAATAATCAGAAACTTATTAGGTAAACACTATCAAGTGCTAAGCAGCATGAACAGTAACTTTCTTATTATGCCTTTTCCAGACTGGGCAGAATTTTTTTTCAGATCTCTGTCTCTGCCATAAAGCCCCATTCCTCCTGCCAAATTCCAAGACCCTGTTCCAAAATAAGCAGGTGCTAGAACATTTCAAAGAAAAGGTGTCAAGCGTATTTAAACATTATCAAAGCAATATATATAGTTACTGTGTTCCAGAAAAACAAAATGGACTTGTCCCACTTTATTTCCTACAAAATTTTTGGATCAAAATGCCATCATTTAGCAGCCTAATAAGTGTCTGTAGAAAATATCTTTTAGTCCAGAGAGTACCTGAAAACGTTAATGCTGGATAATGTTACCAGTCCTGTCAGTTTTGGAAAAGGCCTTCCTACAAAATATCCTAAACTCATATTGCAATAACTAGCATTCCAGAAACCCTTCTGAAGGCACTGAGCTTCACTAATTCAAGCATAATAGTGCAGATTTATGCCTGACAATTTGCATCTTTCATATTAAATCTAAATTTTTTTGCATCACCTGATCTTATGAGCTTAGATTTGTACAAATTTTCTATTTATTAAAAAAACAGAATTAGTATTCAGTTCAAGAATCAAGGATATCTTCCTTATCTGACATAGGTGTTGAGGTATCGAGGATTATGCAGCTTCCTAAGGTTGAGCACAAACATTCAACTATCAATATTTTTCAGTCTCCTCATACTTTTTATTGAACAGGCAGGTGAACAGAAAATATGGATTTTAAAATGTTCAACACTGATTTAAATCTGCTCGTCATGAGTAATGGATTTCAGAGCTGGATCCATGAAGAAACTGTGGTGTAGAATTGCTAAATTTTGCTAATTCTAGTATCCAGATATATAGCTTCAACAATTTATTTATTATGATTCCTTAAATCCTACTGTCTTATTAGCGCCAATAACAGTCATGGAGTAGTTCCAACATAACATTATATCATGGATAGAAAAAGTAATTTCTACAAATACATAATAACCTTAGGTGTTAATCTTGCATGGAGAGCCACTAGTGTGGGTCCCTAATCCCATTAAAAAAACAATGAAAGCTCTAGTGAAAATTGTGAAAAAATTTTGTTGTACCTATTTATTATTTCAGCAGGTTACAAATATCTTCATAGTCTTATTACATAATGATTAAAGGGTGAAAATAGAATTTAATTTGTAAGGTACTAGTTTACAATGACATTTTTTTAGTTGTCAGGATAAAACTATAGCTACATAGAAATTAATATGCTTAGAATGAAATAATGGGAATAAGTTCATAAACCAATGCTCTGAACAACAAGTAGCTGCAATTCAATATATGCAAAAAGTAATGAAACCAAGCTGAATAGTGTAAACTTCAGTGGAAAAGATATCTCTTGAGATGCAGCCTTTTTGCAAAGCTCTTGAATGATTAATGCAAATGGTATTTCACTTGTGGTTGTTTTCCGAAGTGGGTCAAGAACACATATGTTTATATCACACACAGAAATGATGTTAAATTTTAAAGTTTTAAGAAATTCACAAGAGCCAGACATATTTTGAATTAAAACTTTCACTATGTCCACAGTACATCCCCCCTGTGCCTTCATAATTGCAGTGTTGTTAAGGCTTGAAATCAGTGCTTTTATGTCATCAGTTAAAGATTAATTGAAAGCCTTATATTTGGATTTTCTTACTTTCTTGGGTTAAAAGCAACTCATTAAAACAACACTAATGCATTTCCTTTTTCTATATGAATTTCCTTTTATTAATGATAGTTAAAATGCAGAAGAAAATAAAAGGAAAATGTCTCAGAGGGAAAATTTTTAAACAAATGTATCCTATATATCTTCATTAGGGGTGTATCCTAATTTTCTCATTCAGAACAATTTGATTTTAGAATTTGCAAAAATGCAGAACTGTTGGAATTTGGATAGGAAAAGCCACTGTCTGATTACACAAGTAAATAAAGCCATTCTTGAGGCATGTCTCTGAAAACTTCTGCAGAAGATTGCAAATGTCTCCATAGATATATTTCAAATCTGTGCAGATGCAAACTGAATCTAAACTAAAATCTGCAGAGTCACAACTGTGGTCTTACTGAGCTAATGAAGCTGTACTGTGAGTGAGCCTTTCAAGGTATTCATGGCTGTGCTCTCTTATGTGAACACTGTAGTCAGGCAAAGATCATTGAAGTCATGTTTGTGAGCATCCTCTTCTAGAACATTGCATGATTCAGTCCAGGGTTTACTCACAGCACACAGACAATTGCTTTGCCTACATTTGATCTGAGAGACAGAGTTTTAGTCTTTAGCTCAACCTTGCTTTTGAA
Source organism: Coracopsis vasa (assembly GCA_026283785.1). Classification (NCBI taxonomy): domain Eukaryota; kingdom Metazoa; phylum Chordata; class Aves; order Psittaciformes; family Psittacidae; genus Coracopsis; species Coracopsis vasa. The sequence goes on from JANHGB010058108.1 coordinate 7,985, forward strand.
TTTATTGTAGTTGCCAATTATTACCGGTCATTTGCAATTGCGGTTATTGTCAACTAAGAAAAAACTAAAACTGGTAGAATAAGATCTTATTGAACTATGGCAATATTATGGTTGGTTTACTTTTAAACATGAAATATGTGTATCCTGTGCTGATGGCCGAATATTTTTTTTCCAAGTGAGATAGCAATAAAGTCTCCTAAAAGAGTACTTTCCTTTAAGAGGGCTACATATTGTTGTTATCTCAGTGAGCCACTGTTACATGCTTAGAGCTCCTTGAAGTAGCATTTATTCTCACTATACTGATTGAGCTATTTTTAATTGTGTTGTATTTATCTATATATGTTTTTATCTTCTGGTTAGATTAAATTGTAACTTTAATTATTCATTAATTAATGTTGTATGACTTTCTTGAGAAAACTTTTGAACGAATTAGAATAAATTGCATAATATTTTAGCTCAAGAAGGTTATTCTGAGTCGTTAATTATAATGGCAATTAGCACATACTTACTGATATTAAATAATATTCTGTTATACCATCACTTGCTTGTCCTATAGCATTTCACACATAATGTAGACAATTTGAAAACATGTAAAGCATTATAAAGACTGACTGAGGAGCAGATGGACAATCATCTGAACACAATAGCCACTATAATAGCTGTGGAAAGCTGACTCTGACTTCACCACTTTACAGCAGTTAAAAATATAACCCAAACCAAAAGAATTATTCAGATAACAGATCTGTTCTGCAGGATGGAATGTGGGGAAGTTGTCAGTGACTATAGTCTGAATCAGTCAGATGGATGGCAAGTATAGCTAAGAAACATAGTAAGAAAACAGGTCTAAGAGCAGACCAAAATGGAGACAAGGCTAATTGTGTCTTCATTTAGACATGAAGGAAATGCCAAGCATAAGCAGGAAAGTATGCATATGCATTTTTTTTCATCAGTGAATAGCCCTTCTGTGTGCAACTAAATCATGTTTTGTTTTCAAAGATGCATTCTAATCTTTGGATACTCTTTCTGCTTGCAGACTTACAAGGAAAATTTTTACAGGTGCCAAGTCCTGACGTTGGCTGATTCTGTGTTTGGAAGCCTAAGAAGTATATATTGGAACCTCAATTAAAGAGCATTTGCACTATGGGCTTATGACCCAAAAATAGCAAGTGGAAACACAGTCCTTTGAAAAGGATTCTTTCACAAAAATCTGAATTAAGAATTTTGGATAGCTTAGCCACAGATCCTGACAAAAGATTCAATTTATCTCTTAATAAACTTTTTAGAATAACGTGATGAGAAACAGAAGATGGCTGCTATTTTGGCATGTGCAAACCAAAGGACATCCTCCTTTGGCTGAAGAAAACATATCTAGCTTTCTGTACTGGACACCTTCTATCAGATCAAGATCAATTTCTGCAGCTGCCTGCTACAGCCGAAGAGAAAGTTCTTTAGACATTGCAGCTGAACATCCTCAGACTATTTTCTGACTAAAGATACTGCTCTTCCCTTAACTTTTCAGGACTTCCTGAAAGACAAGTATTTGAAAGTTTTCTATAAACTGGATAGAGACAAGAGAAAGGTAGGAAACAGAAGTTTTAAGAGAAAAGAGACAAAGACCCTTTACACTTGGGAAAGGTTGAGACATTGCAGAGCTCAGTGCCTAGGCTGAGACAACCAGAATCCAAAACTCTATAATTTATCAACAGGTGAGACCAGATCATCTATATAATAAATACTGGGGATGTGTGTTTTGCTACAGGAATAGGAACCAGAGTCATCAAGGCCACTTTGCCACTTTTGCAGGCAGCCACAGAATAGATATTTTAATTGTTGTGTAATATTTAAAATGCATCTTAAACGTAATCAAATCTGATGAACCCTGTAATAAAATAATAAATTACTAGATAAGAACTCCCACTGTAGGTCTTTATCACAGATTATTTTCTTCTACTCTGAAATAGAAATGCTCTCCATAAATCCTGTGAAGCCAGTGAGATCTATGAGTATTCAACAGCCTTAAAATTAGGCCACTTTGATTTTAACATGTCTATAAGCCCCTTTTTCTCCACCTGTATATTCTGGAATTGGCATAAAAATCATGTTGACTGGTACTTTTTAACCACTTCTATTTTTTTATGTCCTTTTAAAATTCATACTTGGAATATCAAATATCAGCTTCAGAAGATGTTGGATTAAAACCCAATGTATTTTTTATTTGCATTTAATATTATCTTGAATTTTAGATGTTTCCTTCATGTGAATCTCCAAATGATTCATAACCATCAAATAAATATTAAAAAACCCCTACGCTCTCAAAATGATAAACTTGGCTTGACACTAGGTGGCAGACAAGGCAACCAGGAAGATCCTTGAGCAAACTATCCCTACCTGTGTCCTGGTGTGGTTGTGTGAATCCTTCTAGTTTAATATCTTTGACAGATAGGTGACAAAATCAAGGCATTAGTACTGCAAGTATACTACTCGAGGTACCGACTTCCTCCACAGTGCATGACTGTATCTTTCAGTCTTCATGCTTGCTTTTTGAAGAATGAATAATACTTTGAGGAGCCATTGTCTGTGAAGCCATGAAAAAATGTATGTTGATTTAAAAAATGGCATTATGTTAGCAGTGTAATTGTGAATACATAGGTATATAGTATATACACATAAAAGAATATGT
>JANHGB010058112.1:5375-16244 GCA_026283785.1 Coracopsis vasa
CCAACCTGGCCTTGAACACTGCCAGGGATGGGGCAGCCACAGCTTCTCTGGGCACCCTGTGCCAGTGCTTCAGCACCCTCACAGGGAAGAGCTTCTGCCTAATAGAACTGACATCCAACAGCATTCACATTCTGAAGTTAGTCCAAACAGCTCTGAAACATCACAACCAAGAACTGGGCGTATTTGGAAATGCTTAAACTTAACCAATTGTGAACAGAACCTTGTGTAAAAGGAACAAAATGGAAACGTTTAAACAAAACCCATTGAAAACACTGAAAGCAGGAGTAGGAGGTGTTAGATCACTGTGGCTGCCTGAAAGCCACAACATGGAATGAAATCCTAGAAACGCCGCAGCAACAAGTTCTTGTAAGAGGAGTATACTTGAAGTAGTGTAACTACCAGTTAGCACTCACCTACTGCTCCACCTAAACCTTTGGACACCCGATGCAGATTAAGCATTGCCTTTAAAATATTAAAAATATACTTTTAATTTTTAATTTCTGTCTAGGAACAGCCTCTTCCATTATTCATGCACAGTTCTATTTTATTTTACTCCTACAAAGGACGCATCAAAAGCATCCTACCGGTGACAGCTTCTTTTAAGCATTTGTTGAATCAGGGCTAAAGCATATTCAGTGCTCAGTTTGTTATTTCTCTTGTGCCTGACGTTACCTTCATGCAGAAAGGTGATATCCTTCTTGACAACAGGAAAAAGTGGAATAATTGGAGGCTGCATGCTCTGGCTGCTGAGGATGTTGCGGTATTTTGCCATGTTTCGAGATGGATCAAAGAGATCTTGAAGGTCTCGGAGGTGCTTTTCGTACTTGCTTGGTAACTTCTCCCAAGTGCCTCTGAGACGTGCTACTGGTGCTAGATTTAACCCACTGGAAGGCAGATTTGTTTCATTATTAGCTGTTAGTGGAACCATTACCTTTCAAAAGGAAGTAAAGGGTTTGGGGTTTGTTTTAAGGATTAAAAATAGCTTTTCACAAAGCTAACTGTAAGGCTGGGTGAAAGCCAGGCTGCAAGCTGATCACAATAAACCTCTGCTGTTCACTCTTGTGAGCAAGAGAAAGAGAACTGTAAAAACCATGACTGCTCCCTATTCACAAGGTACCAATTTTTAGTTAGCCTGCCAAAACAATCCCTCTGTAACACAGGGCTGGTGCCCGTTTCATTTAAGCACCACTTCTCTCCTGTAAAAACGTGGACCACAATAAGGACAAAAGGGTGGAGAATTAATGAGGTGAATACACAGCTACAGTGGCAAGTGAGAACAGTGCACAGCTTATCCCAAGCAGAAGTGGCAGGACTGCAGAGGACCACGTTTAGAGCATTTGTAAAAGAGCACCAACAGACTGAGAATCAGAAGCAGCAGCAATGGTAAAACTTGTCACGGTGCTCTCATTGTCATTAACTAAAAATACATCCAGAATTAGTTGGATGAGATACAGCAAATTAAAATAAAGGAAATGGATCCATTCTCCCTATTAGAATTTGTCAAGTTTGCTCATAAAATTCTGCATTGATCACCTTGTAGCTGAATTGGAAGTGCCATTTTCTAGCATTCACAGTAAGTCCAGAATCACACAATTAACAAAACTGCTATTCTAAGATTATGAAAGCTTCAGAAACTTACTTTGTATTTGCTTTATTCTTATACAGAGATTTCTCCCCATGTTATTGTCAAATCACAAACAATGCCTTCTCTCACATCAAGCATATGCCACCACACAGCCCCCCTCTTTTACATGCTACATTAGGATGCTTATCTTTCTATTTCATGAAACATATGGCACCATATTGATATGCAAGGCAAGGCAAGAAAGAGAACCCCCGTGGCATATGCTAACAAAAACATACTCCTCTGGAAACCAGGGTAAGACAAAGCCTAATTTATTGACTTCTTTTTTGGACCAAAGACCACTTCAGTCACGGCCTGAATAGAGTTAACTGACAAGCAGAAAGAGTCACTTCTCCACCCACAATAAATGATGAGGAATTAGGGATCAGAATAAAGAAATTAGATTCACTATCCACATGTGTATTCACCATGTAATGAGCGGCCCCAGCTCCAACGGCTGCCCAGTGCCCTTTAAGGAGATTCATTCATTATTTAATGTATGACTAAACAGAAGGCAACAGCATTCAAGAAACTGGCTAGACATGGAAGAAAACAGCTAAAACTGGTATTTTCAAAGATGCTGGGATACAGCAAGAATCCAAATCTTTGTCTGATGAATCACAGCACCTTTACTTTTCTTTCTTAAAACCCGGGTATAAGATAATTGCAAATAAAGGAAATGCTGAACTCATGCTGTTAAAGTAGCAGCATCCAGTACAAAACAGAAGAGAAAGTCTGAATGTGCAAATGGAGAGGGAAAAAAAAACAGATAAGGGAGCAGATGACAGGAAAGAATGGAAAGGAAAATGTAACTAAAACCAGAGTGATTTGAGGAAGTCCTTACAATGAAAGGAAGAAATAAAGTAATCTCATAATCACAGGTACAGCTTGGTGCACACTGACACGGCAACAGCGACTGAGAAAAGAAGGGAAATGGGGTGCCAGAATGGAAATGACAGCAGTGCTCAGGCAGGTTTCTGAAGTTATCAATCAAATACTGCTCTTGTCCAACTCTTCTCTCTCCCTGCTAGGTAATGGTTAAAATAGAGACAAGCCACATCAAGCACCAAGAAACACTATATTTCTGAGGAGGAGGAAGGAAAACATGGCAGCGACAATGCACCTCTTTCTACAGTCTGGCTTCTGAAAAGCTTGGCGATTCCCTTCCAACCACCCCGTGTCATCAGTGATCTGTTCAGCATAAACCTATTTCTTTTCTTTCCAGTTAGATTATCAGAATTGCCTTTGACAGCACAAATCAGATCTGACAAATAGAAGCGTTTTACCTTATAACTGCGAACATGGAATTGAAGTTCTTGCATTCTCGGCAATGGAGGGCGATTTTAATGAAATGCTTAATAATCTTCATCCTCTTGAGTTGGTTGGGCTCTGCCAGAATTTCCATGGCAACCCAGAAGGTCTCCTGATTGATGACATCCTCAAACTGTTTCAGGTGAGCATTTCCTGTCTTGGAGTCCAGCTTATAAAGGTCATCGATGTATTCTGTAGGCTCAATATTGCGGAAGAGTTCAAAGTCTCTCATGGAGAGTTGAGTGGCGACCTCAATGGTGCTCAGCTGTAGGAGGGAAATCTGGCTTTCTCTTAGCAGCTCTTGAGCATCCTCATCTGAGCATAAGGTCTCTGTCTCCATATTGTTTTTAAGATAATACCTAGAGAATAATTGAGTTACCATAAAATGTTAGAGATGTGCTGCAGAGGGTTTGTGAACACAAAGGCATTGAACTACACCACTCAAAGTGGACATCACTCACACCATGGGAGTGTTTATGTGAGAGTATTTGTGCGCTACTGTTGACAACACAGCGTAAAAGGGAAAGACAGAGACAAGAAGGGAGAGCATAACCTTGTACTTTAGCATAACGTATCATCATTACTGAAGTACAAAACCATTTCCAAAGCTGGTTTTATCTACCTCTTCGTTAGCATCTTCTGTCGCATTCTCCATAATACACTGTAGCTTTCAGCCTCGGAAAAAGCTCAGTTACTTTGCCATTTGTAAATTCAGCAGTGAAGTAACATTTTAAATATCACATAAGTCCTGAGAAATCTCCTGTTAATGTATTTCTCCATTTCTCACACAAATTTTGTGCGATTTCTTACATAAATAGTGTGGCATATTACTATTTACATGAAGCACATAGTATTGAGGAAATGAAAATGTATCTGGAAAATTCATTTCCATGGTCCCAAGCAGATCACTTTCAGATACACCAAAGTTTATTCCTCATAAATTCCCTCTGTTGCCTAGCAAAGACAACTAAAGAATTTTTTACTTAATAAACTTTCTTCTGGTATGGACCAGGTCATCAGATAAAACCCAAGCACTTAACATGTAAGAAACATTCATAACAGTTTACATAGAAATGGAAGAATTTATCTCAGGTTAGTATCAGTTCATTGCAAGATGACATCACTGAGAAAGAAAGTTGTATGTTTTAATCCTGAAGTACATGTGGAAAGTGTCAGAAAAGATGTACGTTTCTGCTTTTTCAGTGTAAGCCACTATACATGTTATCCCAAACTGCTAGATTTAGTTGTCATCAAGCAGCTGCTGTAGATTTGGGGAGGGGGTTTTGGGTTCACCAACACTGGACACTGTTAAGATTCAACTGGATAGCGCGCTGGGACATATGTCTAGGTTATGCTTTGCCTACAAAGGTTGGACCAGATGATCCCCAAGGTCCCTTCTAATCTGGTGTTCTATGAACCCTCCCTGAATGGGATGGGATCTTATGGATGTTTCAATCCTAAAAAGCAAATGAATCCAAACTGAAATTGAAACAAGGCGCAGTTACCGTCCATTGAGTTGAATCCTGTCGGCCAACTTGGAGAACTGATCTGGGAGCCTCCGCTGTTTGATGACCCCCTCGGGGCTGACTGACACTTCGCAGAGGGAGTAGGTCTCGGGGGCGCCTGTCAGGTTGAATTCGTGGACGGCGTGACTCACCACCTCCTTTGCTGTAGTGTCTTTGCTGATGATAATGTAACAACTCTGCTGATCGGCTTTGAAAACCCTGATTACCTGATCTGGAATATCTGAAATAAGAGAGTAACACCTTTAACGTGTGAAGTTACTTTTCCCTTGAAAAGAAATGAGGTCATTCACTGCCTCTTTTGATAGCCAGAAAACAAAACAACAGCTAGCAGGGAAAGAAAAAGCCATGCTGGCCTTGATAAATATTCATTAAAATATTCAGCTTTGAGAGGGAAAAAAAGAGGACTGCTCCTCCCTGCATTTCCACAACTCAATTACTTTATCATCCCATGACCACAATGGAAGTACAAGACTCCTAGACACACTGCTAAGCTGCACACTGTCCTTCTCAGCATGTCTCAGGATCGTTGGCAGCATCATTTATTCCATCTTTGGCTCTTTTGTCTTTGCGAGACACGAGCCAGGGCACTCTTCCCAGGGATGGGAAGCCATGGAGCGTGCATGGATGGGCTGCGGGCAGGAAGCTGGGAAGAGCAAAGGAGATTTGGTTGTTCCCATAACTAGCTGCAAACTTTTACACTCACTATCTCACCCTGAAGGAACTAAGCTGCTGCCAGCAGTTAATTCTTTGGCTAGCGTACTTATTTATAGCACATTTCATGTATTATAAATGCATTAGAGAGCAGCTTTCTCAGAGGCAGCCTACAGCAGGAAATAAATATGTGAAGAAACACACGTTTCATCTACAGCTTGATGACTGGAAATGATTTGCTCCATTACAGAAGATTTGATTTTCATAATAAAACTGATGGGGAAATCAAGTCGAGGTAGAGTGCGCACTGATTGAAAACTTAGGGAAGCAGTTTCCCACCCTCCCTAAACTCTGAAGACTAAAACCTCACCAGTTCTCTGCAGACCCGAGAAGGTGGGAGGCTCTGGCTGAGCCCTCAGCCTTCTCCTGAGCCTGATGCTATTCAAAAACCAGGCTGGATGTGCCATTAACTCCTGGATCAGCAATTCCAAGTGAGAGAAGTCAGAAGCTGTTATTACAGCAACAGCCTCCAAAACAGTTTCCACCCACTGGAAAAAAGGAAGTCTCAACATCACCTGTAGCTAAACTGGAAGCTGGGACGAAAGAGGACGCTTCAAAACCCCCATCTGATTGAAAACAAATTCTATTGACAATTTCATTCTTATGACTATCCCATTCCCAGAACAGTCTCATTAATAGCTGGGGACAAGCTGAAACTGAAAAGCTCCATGCATACATGAACGGGGGAAATAAAAGACAGAAATAAGTATTACGGACTTATTTGAGAGTGAAAGCAGTGAAAATGATATACTGAATAACTGGAAATGCTGCACTCATGAAAATCATAAGAAGTCAACAGAAGAGGCCAACATCTGTACTTTGGTATCAACATACCTAAACATCAGAACACACTCAAGGTAGAAAACCAAAAACTGAAGTGTAATTTGGGGGGAAAAAGGATAAAAACACAAAACCCAACCAAAACTGAGTGTAACTTCTGAGAGCTGAGGGAAATTTCTATTCTGAACACGTCTGTCTTTGCTTTTAAGCAGGTGAACTATATATATATACATATATATAAGTATTTTCTTCTGCATTATACAGCTTGCATTGACAATACAAAACACATTTCAAGTTTGCATGCACATGGTTTTAGTTACACAGAGTCCAACAGAACAGGCATGATCTCAAACTACAGAATCATCTAAAATCTCAGGTTCATAAAAGGGACGTAAGCAACTTCATTCCTCAAAGCAAGGTCACAGAGAAGCAAAGGAAACTGCCAAAGGTCATCAGTGTGTTGGTGGCAGAAACGGGAATGAAATGCAGGTCTCAGCCTCAGCACAGCACCATGCCTGGAAAGAAAACCTATGGGTTTGTTTTATTTAAGGGAAGATTATGGGGCAAAGGACTATCTAATGCCCTAAGAGTAATAACATTGCCAACATAATGTATGAAAGTGTTAACAGGCAAGCCATGCAGTATTAAGGTCTACAGGATGCTGTGCATCAGGATACTTACAGTAAAACCCAACAGCTGCGGGCAGGAGAAAAGAAAACACCATGTCAGCACCAAATCAAGATCTAGATGTTTACAGAACTGATCAAGTGTATGTAGTGCACTGTCACAAGTACTTTGGTTTGCTCTGCCATTCAAAAGTGACAGCATATTTGTTATAGTAAACATATAGTAAAGGATTGGTTATCAACATTTAATACTCTGCAGTGACTTGTACAGTATTAAATGAAGATTCTTAGAGAACACGAGTGTGACTCTCACGCAGACAGCAAGAACCTGGATTTTCAGCACAAAAGGGAACCTAACTCCTATGGACATTTATGCAATTGGTCGGATGTATCTGCATACATTCCTTTTAAAGTGGAAACCTGCAAGTTTACCCTAAGTCATAGCCACAAGGCACTTTACAGAACATGTATTTACACACAGAACTTACACTTGAAATAGGGAAACAAGATTCTGATTTGCCACGTTTACAGGCATGTAATAAATGCCTCCTTCAGCCACCTGTTCCTACAGTAACAGCAATGAAAGCCCAGATCACACATCCCAAAACATCTCGCAGTTTTTCAGACATATAGTATGTAATGTTTGTAAGACATTAACATCACTGTTGGTACCACAGGAGTCCTATTCCACCCACAATACTGCTTGAAATATGTATTTAAAGATGATGGACGGACAAATCAAATCATCAGGAGTACCAGTATTGAGAAGAGATGACAAAAGAGAAAGGTGCAGACAAGGACACTGCTTACACCAGAGCTCTGGTAAACTCCAGTAAATCAAAGACTCTCAGAGATGGCAAAATACATCACTTCGTGAAAACAAGCTAAGTGCCACATTACAAAAAAGCTCCAGTCTGGACCTGTTAGAGCCACAAGATAAAGAGGTAACTGCACTCGGTGTGTTTGATGCTCAAAGATGCAAAAGATGCAATTTTCCCCCTGAACAAGCTGCCTTGTAATGATCCTTTAAATCAAGCTAATGCTGCTGGTTTACCTGAAGGATTAGAGAAATCCAGGATGCTAGTTGTAGGCTGCAAGAGGTCAGGGCTGCTGGACGAGAGGGTTCCTGGAATGGGCATGATGGCCAGGCTGTGCCTGCACTGCCGCGTTCCAACAATGCTGTCGTCCTGCGACTGGCTCACGCTCCCATCGCTGCAAAACAGGTTGGGTTCAATTGTGTGCATTAAGCTCCTTAGATTCATCTTGAGGTGAAACTAAGAAAAGTAATGGCACTCAGATGTGTTAATTACACGTTGCAGACAGGCTTTCAGAAGAAGGACACAGAAAAAGCGTATCTGAAAGTGTTCAAATGTTCACTGGTCTCGCTCTGCATTTATGAGTCAGATTTGCAATTTAAAAACCGTATTTAAAAATCCCACTATAAGCAACATAAAGCCAATGACTGGAGATACTCAGCAACTAAAATATCACAACTTGATAAGAAACAATTGCTTTGGGACCAGTAGAATGTGACAAACCTGAACAGTTTTGGAGGCAAGATGCTGAATCGGGTCTTGTCCAAAATCTTCCTGATTCTGTTTCTCCCACCAGATACAGTGTTTGCTTTCATCTTCTTGTTGCCTTTCTCACGGGGAAACATCTGTTCCACATCTCCAGGCATATCAGGGATGGAGTAACGGTTGTTTTTCTTTTCTGCGATTTTGGGAATATGTGGAATTCCGTTCTTCTCTTGTCCTATCCTGCAGAGCAGCTCCTTAAACACTGTAAGAGAAGATACAGTCATTGGGATTGCCCTTTGCACACTTAAAACTTCGCAGTGAACTCTCCTTTCCCTTCAAACCTTTTGCTTCCCACATCCCTGCAGTAAAGCGAGCCAGAGAGTTATAAACCAGGCAATACACTGCATTTTAACTTTGATTCTAAGGGTGCGAGTCTTTCCCCATTTAAGTTTTGTTTTTGATTACCCTGGCAGAAAGAGCAATCCTCTTAATGTTCCATAAACCAAGCAAACATTCTGCACAGCACAGCTCTCCCAACTGCTTTTGAAATCAGCACATATCACAGCAAATTGAACAGACCTGGTCTGCGGTTCCCAGGTAGATTATAAGGAAACATCATGTTCATGGCAATCAGCTCTATGTATTTATTGACTCTGTTGTCTGTATCTTTTACGTAATGAAGTACAGATGCTTCCTCAAGGATAACTGCAAGGCAGACTGATACCCTCCAAAACTGCCTTTATTTGCTTTTAGTAATGCTACTGAACAGAAGCTGCATCAAATCTCCTACTGCATTTATCAAAGTAAGCCAGTCTATTACCAACACTGACATCCCAAAGATAAAAGTCCATGGAGAAGACAGTGGCTATGTTCTTTGTATTTCTTCCCACAAATAGATTAAAAACAAATTGATCACATTGGTTTATTAATTCAAATTATTTCAAAACCTTTTTCAGTCATTTAAGTCAGAAATCCAGGATTTTCTCTTGTAAACATGGTGATCCTGGCAGAATGCAGAACCCTACAGAGGAAATTACTCAGACCCTGCCTATGAGCAAAACAACCAGGACTTGCTGTACAGAAAATCCCAGTCAAATTCCTTATTTCTATTATGTAATAGAATTTCAGGCTACCAGCTTCACAGTATAGATTCAAATGTAAGAACAGGAATTGCTCCTTGTCAGCACCAGGCGCTTAGCACTCAATTAACAAGACAGGATAATAAGTATCACTGTTGACAAAAGCTTCAAGACATGAATCCATTCAAATTCATCAGAGAAATCACTTGGAAACTGTAGCAGGTAGCACAAAGCTATTAGAATCCATTGTCAATGTATGCTGCTTACACTTCTAATACAAATGAACCATCTATCCCTGTCTCAGTTACAGTGCTGCTTTATTTTATGTCATTTCACATGAGTCTGGACCACCAGTTACAGTGGGGTTTTAGGCTTTTTGGAATTAAAAAGCAACTGCTCAGACCTTGAAACTTTTTACCTGCACTGTCCTAAACAGAACGTAATAACTGAAAAGAAAATCAATAGTGACCAAGGGCAGGTAACTGGGGGAAGAGAGTAAGAGAAGGAAACCATCCGGAAGTCTCAGATACAGCTACAGAGGAAGGAGCTATCTTGGGCACAGCCTGGTTCTTTCTGTAGCTATGGTTATTCTGTTGCCTGAAGGGGATTATGGAAAAAGAACAGATGATTTGACTGAGATTTTAAAGAGGTATTTACGTGTTTATATTCACACTGACAATTAAGAGCCAACATTTCTATGTCACATCACTTTTTATATCCCCTTTTCAATTTATCCTATCATTCTTCCAGCCATTATAAGAACTTTTACAAAGCCCAGTGTCCCATTTTTGCTGGGTTTTGGCAAAAAATATTTTGGTCCGGATCCCTTGGCTCTGTTTCAGCCCTATCACATGAAGGGACATTAAAGCTGCTTAAAACCAGTCATTTTGGACTTCTCAGGGAGTACAGAGCTGCCCATGGCTGGCTTTGTGCCACTCAACGTGCAGTCCCTGGCACATGACAACTTCTTCGAGGAAATGGAGGCACAATGAGGGGACTTCTGCACAACTTCTCACTCCTGGAGTGAGGCTGAGAAAGAAAGGTGGAATCTTACTGCACTTCTAGAGCCAGAAGCACTGGAGTTGTCTTCACATACATAAAAATACATCATATATAAAGTCTACTCACCAAAAATGTTTGTTTTTACAGTGATGGAGAGGTGAGTGTTGTTCCTTAAGATCTCCAGAGCTTTTACAAAGGTAATGTTCTCAAAATTCTGTCCATTTACTTCCATTATCTTTAAGAAGAAATAAAAATAGGGACTATTAGGAGAACAATTATTTGACAGACTTATAAATACAAAGGTGATAATACAGGCACAGTGAGAACTTTCTAGAAGTTAACACAGCATCTTTACAGCAGTTGTAGGATGAAAACATTCCTTGGAAGATAACTAGCTTCATCATGTCAGTGAAGTTACACCCTGTGACCAAGCCAGGACCTCCAGTTCTACCTGACAAATGCTTTAAATACATTTATTTTCTGTGATCATCTTGCAATTGGGAACTGCAACTGAATCAAAAGTAGTGGATCATGAACCATGGAGCTGATATTTCATCTAAGGCTGGATGTCGTGGCTGTCTCATCGCTGGCAGTTTTCAAGGCCAGGTTGGATGGGGCTTGGAACAAGCTGCTCTAGTGGAAGGTGTCCCTGCCCATGGCAGGGGTTGGAACTGGATGAGCTTTAAGGTC
>JANHGB010058112.1:19084-29177 GCA_026283785.1 Coracopsis vasa
TTTACATCTTTAACTTAAATAGAGACAGTATTTATCATTCTGCAGAATAGAGGCAGTGTCAAACCTAATTTAGGATATTACATTATACAGATACAACACACTGGAGAATCCTGTCTTGATACCAGTGAAAAATACTTTGCTTTAAACCAGTTCATATAAAATAGATGGAGCATAATCCTAGTTTATCATCAATACAAAAGGGAATCTCTTTGGAGACATTTTCACCTGAAATACTCATCTTCTCAGACTCAAACTGACCTTATCCCTGAGGCTGTCCACTGTGAACCATTCCAGGAGTTTATTCCCAACTTCCAGGGGGCTTGTTAGGAATGTTCTGTACGTTAGAAGGAAATCTTCAATGTAGGTTGGATCCACAATCGAATGTTCTTCTATTAAGTGCATGATGAGTCGCTCAGGTGTTGCCTTAAGGAATTAAATGCAAAACATCACTGGTATCTCTCATCACTACCTCTCCCTAGAGAGTATCTGAACATAAAACCATATGGACATTACACTCCCTTTTGACATTTCAGTTATGGCAAAGTCAAGAGAAAACACATTAATGTGTTTAAATCAAGTCTTTGTGCTGCTCTCAGCCCATATGTTTTGCATAGGTAATACCTGAGACGAACAAAACTCAGTTTGTGTTCTAGATTCAAACCAAATTGTATTTATTTACTAACAAATAAGGGTTAAATAGATAGATGGAAAGCCCAGAAAGAAATTCACCTTGATAACTATGTGTCCTTTTCTGGTCCCACTGCGATCCAGCTCCCTGTGCTCCTTTACCATCACAATTTCTCCTTCTTCCTCCACTTTGTGAGTGTTTTTTTCCACGTGGTTCAGAATCCTCCAGTAGTCTTGCTGGGCTATACACACAAACTGCCCCCAGACAACATGGGTTGTTAACAAATACCCAAACCATGAAAGTATTCCCATCTCTGGGCTGCTTCAATACACTCACAACAACATTTGATACCAGCCCTGCTTTGTTCTGCCCAAATACACCAGAAAGTTAGAACAGGAGACAAATAGAACTGGGCACCTTCTTACAACTCCAAAAGGTGGTTCAAGTGGGCTAAACATATAAAGGACAAAGCCTCCAAGAAGTGGAAATGGATATTTTCAATTTCTCTGCTCCTACTGCATGTCAATCCCATGCACAGCATGACTGGGGTGGACTCAGCTTATATTTCAAATTCCTGTTTCTCACATAACAGCAGCATGAAATAAATCTCAGGCACTACAGAGTGTACAACTAACTCAACATCAGCAGAGCCCCTGACCCATAACATACCAACCTCCTTTTTAATGCTCCTGGAATGAAGATCATGCACCAAGATCAAAGTAGTCTGTTTCCTTTTATTAAATGCTTAAGAATACAAGATAGTTGTATAGACCTGTAATCTTACCTGACAATCATCTACTTTGGTTCTGACCACTCCATTCATGTACTGTTTGTCCAGAGAGGGAGTAATCCCAAAACTATTTCCCATACAGAGACTCTCACTCTTCCCATCAGGATAGCTGATTTCCACTGTGCCATTTAAAATAACATACCAAGAATCAAGCTGGAGGAAGTAAAAAGAAAGATTTAAAAAGTCAAGCTAATTCAACAACTTTTAGAAGCTGTTCCAGTGCTCTTATCTCAGAAAGGCTTATTCTTGTTGTCAGCTGAGTTTTGCAACATGTCATTCACTAAAAGGGTGCACTGTACGGCAAGCAATGAAGATGACTGAAACAAGAACGCTTTTCAGCGTTCTTCATTCATTTCACAACTAATTCAGCAGGGAGGAATGCTGATGAATAGATTGCTTCTTTAATCAGGGGGCTAATTGCTACAATACATTTATACCATTTAGTGGGAATGAACACTCTTCCCCTAGGTACCCATTTGGTCACTACCCGAGATGAGAGCCTGCCTACTCCTCTTGGAGGGGTGACCTCCTATGGCCATTCCAGACATCTTGATCCAAGGACAGAGAGAGATTTCAAGACAGTGATTCAGAGCACCTGTGCTGGGAGCCTGACCATTGACTAATTTGGGCATCAGTCTCCTCCTACTGAATATGTATGGAAACTGCTCCTAATACACAGGTAGTAACACAGTAATACACACGCAGAATCTCCCAAAGGGACGGGTTAAGGTTTAGGTATTTTGGACATGATGAGAGAAGAATTCTCTAACTTGCAAGTGTGGAAGAGGTGAAACAGATTTCCCAGCCCTTCACTCCCACAAACCCTTGCTAACCCACTGCCTGTGGTGGAAGCAGTAACTTACTTCTTGGCCGTCCTCAAGTATGATGGCTCCTGCTTGCTCGACTACTTCGAATATCATCACTGAGCAAAGTTCTCTCCTCACAGACATGGTCATGTTTGCAAAGGCAGGGAGTTGATGCATAAATTCCAGTAATTGTTCTGTTAGACAAAGGAGACATTGGTAGGAAGACTGCAAGGGGCAGGGGTTCCTTAGACACCCTACCCTGCACAGGTGGATTAAACCTCTGTTAAACGCATGTTAAAATTGCTCAGTGGTGTCACAGCTCCCATTAGTGCCACCGGCTAAATGAGCCCAGTATGCATTTTGTCATCAAAGACCAGAACTTGACTCCACAGTCCCCTGATTGACTTTCATGGCAGCAATCTAGCTGGAGTGTAAAAAGTACTTCAGCTTCAAACATTAAGACAAATTGAAAACACCCTTCTGGTACAGTAATTATAAGCTTGACAGGAGCTTGAAATGATTTTCCAGTGTTTAGAGAAGTAATCTCAAGTATAGCTTAATACAAATTTTACTATTAAAACTAATGCCAATTTCTAGTTAAACACTGCAGTAAATCAGTTTAATCTCAAATGTTTTGCCCTTTACAATTAAGTGTATCTGTGCTGCAGTACTAGTATGTTCTCTCTGCCATTTAATAACTAATTCAACCATTTCAAGCAGTTAAAACTATCTTGCTACTTATTCCTCCCTTATATCAACCCCTACAATGACTGTAATACTTCACACTTTAAGCATCTCAAAGACTATTCTTTAAAATACTTAAGTTTCTCAGAACAAATACTCTTTCAGATAGGAAGAGAAGAAATGATTCAATTAACTGCATCTCTCGAGCAAAGTGGTTTCTGGAAGGCATCACTATGTTGAGGACATACATTTAATGTGAACTCCCTCAACAGTTTTCAGATATGCTTCTCACTGATGTTAAATGATATAGTTTTACATAGAGATCTTTTTTCTCCTCACCAATATCATCATCAGTTTTATCTGCAGGCTCTTTCTCAAGGCACTCTCGTACAACATCTCGCCCTAGAAGTGGATCAGAAGTTCTGTCAATGTCTTCGTCCTCCTCTTCTTCTTCATCTTCAGAGTCTACAGGTGCTTCTGGAAGACCTGTTAAATCAACGTCTCCCATCTCACTCTCTGTAGCCTACAAAGCAAACATCCATCAGACAAAGGCTTCAGTGTCTTCAATTTAGTGATTTATGACCTTAGGTAGCTAAGACAGCAAAAGAAATTCTGTGACCAAAAATCTAAAGTAGAAATTGTAACAGTTCCCTTTGTGAACAGCGAGAAAACCACGTTACACTGAAATCTACAGTCACTGGATGGTACAAATACCACTGGCAACACCATGCTACAGGAATTACAGTCACAAGTTCTGAAACAAAATTAACATACTGGGACATTTGTTCTCTGTCTTTACTTATACCCCTCTCCAACTCCAATGAACTACAGGCAATATAAACCCAGCAGTATTAACTGTGTGACACTGCAAAAAGCAAAGCAGATTGAGCAGCTGAAATGAAAGGGATTCAATCTCATTTTGGTATTATAACATGGATTTTAATCCTAGCATAGAGCAAGTATGGCAGGAGAAGTATACAAAGGAAGGCAGGAGAGAGATAAGGATGACTTTTCCTTCCTCTGTTGGCTGATTCTCATTTGATAGCATTTACTCTCTTTTGCAAATTCACATAAATAAGATGTTTTTTCACAACGTGAGACCCTGTATTACTAATGAAATAATGCAATGATTCAGTACTACCACTGGTTACCCAATGGTGTAGATACATCTCTACTGTCATCAATAGATGGCAACAGAGGCATCACACTGCGCAGACACGCAACGAGCTGGTGGAAGAGAATGCAACACTGGTAACAAAAAGCAGAATGGCACAAGACTCGCTATAATTCCTTATGTAAAGTTTAAATGATGTAATTGCATGAAAATAACTTTGCAAACAGATGGGAGGCAAAGAAAAAAAGCAGCAGTTTTGAATTTGCAATCTCCACCGAGGAGTTTCTCCATCACTTTTTTTTAGTTGAAGCCAGCATGCAAAGCACTTTTCTGTTTAAATTCAAGGAGTTGAACAACAAGATGCGTCACTGAGAAGTATAAAGCAATTACATCAAGACTGGAAGAAAAGGGAGTTTAGCTTTTTAAATGAACACGTTGACGATATTCCCTTTTGCTTTAAAAGAAATCCTGGAAATTCTACAAACCAACACAGCAAATGCTCTGCATGGTCACAAAACCTCCAACTAAAGGATGGGGTCCCATCCAACCTGACTTTGAACACTTCAGTGATGGGGCAGCCGCAGCTTCTCTGCGTTACCTGTTCCAGTGGCTCAGCATCTCCTCTTCTGCAGTTTAAAACTGCTGCCCCTTGTCATGCCACAACAGGTCCTGGTAAGAAGTTTTTCTTACAAGCCCCTTTAAGTACTAATAGGCTGCAGTAAAGTCTCCTTGGAGCCTTGTTCCCTTTTCTCCAGGGACTAGGGACTTCCTCTTACTGCCATGACTTTGCAAGTAAGATGAAGAGTGCCTACAGCAGCTACAGCATCCAACTCTGGACCCTGGATGCATCTTGTTGGGTTCCATGGACTTGTGTATGTTCAGGTTCCTCAGGTGCTCTCAAACCTGATCTTCTGTTATCATGGGAAGGACTTGATTTCCCCAGTCCCCACACTGAGGTTCAGGGACTTGAGAGATGTGGGAAGAAAGGCAAAAAATTCCTTGCTGAGTGCCTCAACCTCCTCCACATCACTGGTTCTCCTGCCTCTATGGAGGCAGGAGGGAGTGCATTCCCCCCCGTTTATGGAGGGAAGGGAGTGCATTTTCTCTAATCTTTTTCTGACTAATATACCCTTCTTATCCTTTACATCCCTTGCCAAATCCAGCTCCAACCATGCCTTCCCTTCCCTGATCCAAACCCCACACCTGCGGGAAGTGTCCCTATCTTCCTCCCAGGATAATGTCCCTGGTCCCACACTGTGTGCATTTCCTCCTTGTGCTTCAGTTTGACCAGGAGGTCTTCATCCAGCCATGCTGGTCTCCTGCCTTCCTTTCCTCATACGAAATAACACTCATTTTAAGTGATTCAATCACAGCAGACTGTGCTGCCTCCATCTTCCCACACGCTCCATGTTGATCAGCTAATGCCAGCCCCAGCACTTTGACAGATGAGCAGCATTTCCTTCTCTGACTAGACAGAAAAATACCAGGATTTAGATATCACCTTGGACCTTTTGAACTTGCCCTCATTTAAATAATTAGCCAGCAAACCTAAGAAATAAGGCTTAAATGATTTAACATCAGTATTTCTTTCAGAGGAGGGTAATGGGATATATAGGGTTAAATCTGTTTTACATTACATCACTTTACTGGCTTATGTAGCTCACATTAACAGTTCTGGAATTAAGCCCAAGTGCAAATTGTGCTTGGAGAGTCTCAGCAGCACGTGATCCACACAGCATTTTATGCAAGGACTTTTCTAGCATTTCTTCATCTAAATAGCCACAATTTATATCAACTTCTCCAGGCAGAGCAAGACAGGCTACAGAACTAACTCCCACTTTGATAAACTCAAGCTAAGCTAACAAAACAGGCCACAGGGTCTACTGAAAAGTGATTCTTTAATATTTTCATTGCATATTATATATAGGCAAATAAACCAATCTTCTCTTTTCTTGATGAACGTGATCATTTGATCAAGCTATGAAATAAGAGATGATCCTCAAACCCTGTTTCAAAGATTACATGCAGATGGTTGACAAAACGTTGGCAGGTCAGGCAGCGCTGGAAGGGGCAGGAAGGATTTCATTCCTAAAGCCATCTGCAGAAGCGGCTGCTCTTCCCAAGGACGATGCCCCAGCTGCTTCCATTGTCAAATATCAAAATCAGCCCTAACAGAACCATTTATGAATCACTAATGTACAGGCTGAAAGCAGAAGCTGCAATCCCCAAATCTCACACAAACATGGATTTTCAGGATCGGGAATATATGGCAAGAACATCTACTGAGAAGACTGCCGGAACAGCCTCAAACAGTGTGTGTCAGGGGGACCACCTGGGAAGTTAGCACTAGATAATGGTCAAACCACTTATTTGCTATCTTAAAATACATTATTACTCTATGTAATACTGCAAGTTTTGCCAGTTATCACGTTTCAGCTCTGTTTGCTCAATGTCTGTTGTGGCAATGTCCCATCCACTGGCCTATGTTTTGAAGCTAAGACATAAGAATAAGCCCCTGCAATGTTGCAGTGACAGCGATACATGTTCCACTATAATGTGTGTCAGAAACATACACTGACACCACTTAAAAGATTTCCTATAACAACTCCATATGATAACGTATTTAATGCTTGTGACTCCTGATGCAACTTGCTATTAAGAACAAGGTTTTTTTTCCCCTTCCCTCATGTCAATTCTGTCAGGAGAAAAAAGTCCAAGCCTTTTTTCAGAATTGACAGAAAAACCCTCAAGTAAGGCCCACTCCCATATGCATATTTTATAGATAATCCATTTTAATATCCAAACCTTAACCACAATTGGAATTACTGCTGGGCAATAATGTTGCTGCCCACAAATAGCATATCCTGCCAAAGTGATAAATGAGAGATTGAAGAAAAGAGAAAGAGAGAAGCTTTAAGTACATCACTGACAGAACTAACCAGATAAGAAACAATTGGCTGGTCATTAAGAGAACAGCATTGCAAGCTGTCGATACAGGGAACTAATTCATTCTAGTAGAGTGAGACCCTACCCATCTACATCTGGAGAGACGATCTGGATTACCTGCTGCCCTGGCCTGTCCCAGGAAAAGGCAAAGAAAGATGCTTTCATTCTGCAGTAGCTGCTGAATTATTATATGAGGATACTTACTACAGGTCAAAGCAGCTGAGGGATAAAATCCCTCATTTCAACTTCTGTAAGCATAACCCTACAGCTTCCCCTGCTTTTGTGGTTCTGAAGCTAAGCAGAGTGTCAGAAATTGGTTGAATGAAAAAATAATAGTAAGAAACCCCACTTTGAGTAAATTAAAGTTGTTTAAAATCCTGTAAGGGATAACTTACTTTATTCTCTCTATTAAAATAAAAGCCTGCAGTCTGACAGAGAAACCACTGCTCTGCAGTATCCCAGGGAAGCTGGACTTTGCAATAGACACATTTGGGCATTTCACCACAAACACACTGAAAACTCCAACAGGGAGCAGTAATGGTACAGGAGAAGGGAGAAAATATCTTTATGAATGTATGTCCCTGTGTTTCTGCAGCGAACTGAGGATCTCATACAATGTGCTCACAGGCAGGAGTCCTTTTCTGCTGATCTCACCTCAAGCTTTATGTTCATCGCTTCCTGTTTAACATCCTGGACTGAGAGGCAGCTGGAACAAGTGAAACCTCATTTCAACACTGTCAATGGATCCAGTGTACACAGAGGAACGGAAACCCCTTCCAATGTTCATAAAAAATTGCTTTGCTCTTTGCTTCTACCACTCTAATTGTGTTTTCCTATTCTGGAATTACGTTTGCACTACTTACTGTAAAAATTAATGTTAAAGATACCATTAATCCAAAAGGTCATTTCAAGGCTACATTAATCACAATTACTCAAAAATGCTTTTCTCTCTGCTGACATTAATGATACTCCTGGAGAGTTTGGCATGTTACAGATATGAAGCTGACTGTAAAAGCAAAAGCAAACCATCATTTTCCAAATACTTCTATGAAAAGCTCTATTTTAATGCACCAAAAATGCTTTCAGCTACTGAGCCAACACATTTAATCAAAATGTAGGTTTATTGCGTATCAAAGAGACTCTCTGCTTTCATAATACCATGATGAAGATTGGGGAAAACACTTCTCTTTCTGATTTCAAAATCTGTCTATATTGATGCATCACCACAATATAATGCTGTGTTAAATACTGTGCCATGACTTTATCGCACAGTATCTACCCATGTACTTCTAACTGTGTGACAAACAGTAAGAGACTTCTCCAAAACTGTTATAGCTACAGCAGTAAAGTCCATAAAATACCTTTTAACAGGTTACAATTGGCACATTCTGCATGCAGGAACCAGATAGGAAAAATTCATTAAAAAAGGGATTAAAACCCAACAGAGGGTCGGTTTATTAACAGACAATCTGCAGTCATTTCATATTATTAATCATTCCTTAGGGTACAAAAATACATTTCACCACCGTTTATTTGCTACAGCGCATATAAATAAGTTACTCCATTATTTCTTTATTTATATAAATCTCATTTGTTTAGCAGTTATGCTCTTCTGGCATTTTCTGAAGAGCAGCCATAAAGCATTTCAAATGCAAGGAATGAGACATGACAGAGGATTCACTCATTCCTAGAATGATAGTTTTGTTATCAATAATATATTTTAAGTGCTTTTCACTTAGAGCAACCTCTCCAAACTCATCAGGTAGACAGGGAAGCAGACGATGGTCAGGAAGACTGTCCATCAGCATCCTGATATATGAGATGGTAAGGTACGATACACAGGCTAGGTTCTGGTGATTCCAGTTAATTAAATCAATTCTGTTGACTCAGAAAATTAATAAATAAATAAATCAAGAGACAGAGCAACATCTTCCAGCCCCACCAGAGAATTCACTGAGCGCTGTGAAGACTCTCTCAGGGATTGTAGCTACTCCTGACCTAGCTGGCAGCAAGGAAATCTAAAGAAGTTGTAAGGTAATAGATTAAATAGGACAAAAAATGCACAGAGGCACAGTGGTCTAAAAAGATCTTGGCTTTTAATGTCTTAGTTTTAAAGTTACCTAGCAATACTTTGCTGTAGATAGATAAAACACTAAACTATTTCATGTATAGCGACAGTACATGGGTAGCACCAAGGAAAGGAAATGGGTGGCTAAAGCCAAGTTACAGCCATATCATGCTCAACAGTTGCTTGAGCATCATGTGGAGTACTCTCCTGCAAGAGTAGCAACACTAGAATTTCCACAGTCAATCAGGGCAGAGAGTGTGTTTATTACCACACTTTGGCTTGCAGAACAGAACATCTGTTATTCACAATAACACAAATCATCAAGGAAGGTATCTGAAACACAAGAATGATTTAATGAAATTTGTTCCACTTCAGAAAGAAGGAAGATGATCCTGTCGATCATGAAATGGGACTTTAAAAGCCACAGCCCACTTGGGGCTTATAAAGATGTGAAAAGCAGTAACGATAGCTTTACAAGGAGTTTAGTTCACTTTTGTGTGGCTGTGGAGGTTGCAAGTCACGCAAGCAACACAGGGATGTGCAGAAGCATCAAAAGGTCAAGCCTTGAATAAAGGGCCACTCGTTTTGGAATGTTTAACATCAAGGGAGGAAAAATACAAAACAAATGCAGTTTTACCTGATAAATATCAGATAGGCTGCTGCTCCCAGAATCACTGGCAATGCTACATCCCGACTGGCTTGTAGGGACATGCGTCACCTGAGGATGAGGATTGTCGGTAAGATGCATCTTGGTGAGATCGGCTGGAAGCTGTAAGTAACATGGATTTGGGGAAAGAAAGGGAAACAAGATGGGTAAGTTTGATTTGAAAACAAAGTTATTTGTAAAACTTTTGTTACAGAATTGAATATCCATCTGTAACTTAGCTTTCTCTCAAAAGGTATGACAAGTTAGACTAAGCTTGACTAATCATAGAATGGTTTGGATTGGAAGAGACCTTAAAGCTCATCCAGCTCCAACCCCAGCCATGGGCAGGGACACCTTCCACTAGAGCAGCTTGCTCCAAGCCCCTGTGTCCATCCTGGCCTTGAACACTGC